>ML283304.1:6178-47040 GCA_005239495.1 Nicotiana undulata
ATAGCAGCATTCACGGGATTTTCGAGGTAGCTGTCCAGCGTCCACAACTTCTCCATTTCCCTTCCTTATTTAATATTAGCATTTGATTCAGAGACATATATTATAGTTTTAGCAGAGTTAGATTTATTTATTCTTAGATGTTCATGACTTTGACTCCAGTTCTTGGGAGGCTGTTTAGGCTAATATGGGAACGCTAAGACATTAATTTCATTATTTATATTAGGGTTGAATGCTTATTATTAAATTGTGAACTCTTATAATTGAACAAAAGCGTAGTAAAGTGATGGTTGGCTAGCCTAGTTCCACGATAGGCGCCATCACAGCCTGTTAGGATTGGGGTCGTGACAGACAACATGTAGAATGTTTTCTCACAATTTTCCACAAGATAGAACTCACACAGGTAAGTGCACCACAACACAAATCTCAACAACAAGAATGCCCCCAGGCCATCACAAGTCATCACAAATCAATCTATGACACAAACCACCTTGTCTAGCCACGTGTGCAATAATAAAGTAAGTTCCCGCCTTGTCTCGCCACACGTGCATAATAATATTCCCACCTTATCTCGCCACATGCTCAACCCACATATATATATGTTGCCTTGTCACGATGCATGTGAAAATATCAATAGTAATAATAGAATGGCAGAAACCTCGTGAAACCCAATAACACCCGCTCGGCAGAAACCTCGTGCATCAAAATAACAACCGCACGAAAGAAACCTCGTGCATCTCAACAACAAGTACAATAGAAATCATGACAGTAAGTACAAGAGTATGACAAGTAAATCAACTCAAGGAATTTCGATGACAAAGAAATAGTCGAACTAGTTCACAAAGAATAACCACAATAGAGAATACTAGGTGTAATAAGAAACAACTCAACAAGAAAGAAAATAACATGTAGCACCGGTTCCACAAAGTATAGTTCAACAACAAGGGAGATAGAAAGAGTCAATAATTCCAATTAAGGATAAGTCGGCTATGATAAAAGGTAACTAGCTTCATTTAGGATTTAGTACTCACGAAAGAGGTACAACAAATACAATTAAGGATAAGCAACGGAACAAATAATTATGACCTCAATTAAGGCTAAACAATTACAAAAGAAAAAAATAATAATTTCAAATAAAATAAGTAGCTAGAAAAAGATAGCATAGCAATAAAAGAGGTAAAAATCTTTAGTTAAGCCATATAAGAATCAAAAGGATAGAAGAGTGAATCACAAAACAATTAATCCCATTTAAAGCAGGTAGAGTGAAACTAGTAATTAAGAAAACTTAATCATAAAAAAAACAACATAATACTCAGTGAATACAAGAACCTAAGAACCCTAAAAAGCCAACTTTTCATAAATAAGCCCGAGCACGTGCTCGTCTCCTCGCGTACACGAACTACAGTTAGCATTGAAGACTCAAATCCTAAGGGTAGTTCCCCCATATGAAGTTAGGCAAGATACTTACCTCAAAACAGACAGACTGATACTAAAAAATGAACTTCTCGGGTGAAATAACCTTCGGACGGCTCAAATCTGGCCAAAATAACGTCAAAGCATAAATAGAACTCATAAGAAACTATTCCGGATCATAAAGCCTTATTTTATATCAAAAACTAAAAATCAACCCAAAAGTCGACCCCGGGCCCCCACTTCGGAACCCGACAAATTTCACAAAATCCGAACATCCATTTTGATACCATTTTGTCGTTCAAATCACCATTTTTCATTATGGAAGTTTTTACAATTTCCCCCCAAATATTCCTTTAGATTCTCATAAATTTTGAGGTTAAATCTAAGGTGAAATCACAAAATATAATTGAAAATTGATTATAGGTACTTACCCAGTGATTGTAGATGAAATTTCTCTCTCAAAATCGCCCACTCTCGGACCTACGGTTCGAAATATGACAAAATGAAGCTAAAATTCGAAATGCCCAACTATTAACAGACTGCAGATGTCGCATTTGCGACAAGGGGTTCGGAAATGCGACCTCCACAAATGCGGACAAAACATTACAGATGCGACCTCTGATAGACCAGAAAAAGATCACATTTACAATCAAACATTCACAAATGCAAAGCTACAGTAGCCACAAAAGAAAACACTGTCTTCGCCAAAGCGGCTATACACACATCTCAAATGCCAGGAAATTCTCCGAAAAAGCAAACTTTCCCCCAGCAGCCCAGGTTCGCAAATGCGAGGCTGCTTCGCAAATGCGGTAGTCGCATTTGCGACCAAAACATCGCAAATGCGATTAAACCAGAACAACACTCAAAATTCTTAACAAAACACTCCGAAGCTGATCCGAAACTCACCCGAGCCCCCCGAGGCTCCAAACCAAACACCCACACAGGTTTAAAAATATGACACGAACTCGCTCGTGCGATCAAAACACCGAAATAACCTCTAGACCTACGAATCGGATGCCAAAACACGTGAAAATCACATTGAACTTCAAGAACTTCTAGAATCGCAACCAAGCGTCCGAACCATATCAAATTAACTCCAAATGACACCAATTTTTGCAGGCAATTCCCAAATGAAATAACTAACCTTTTATAACTCTCAAAATTTCATTCCGACCCCGATATCACCAAAGTAAACTCTTGGTCAAACCTCTCAACCTCCCAACCTTCAACTTTTTTCTACATCCGCCAAAATACTTCAAATTACACTACGGATCTCCAAATGCAGATCCGAACGCACTCCTAAGTCCAAACCCACCATGCGAAGCTGTTGAAATCATCCAAAACACGTTCCAGAGCCGTTTACACAAAAATTCAAATTCTGGTCAATTGTTACCGCTTATGCTTCCAAAACTAGAATCTTTCTTCCGATTTGACTTCGAATCGTTCGGTAACTGAACTTGATTGCACACGCAAGTCAATACACATAATACGAAGCTGCTCAAGACCTTATGCAGCCAAACAAGGTTTAATTTCTCAAAACGGCTGGCCGGGTTATTACATATCACGACCCAAATTCCCAACCCTTAGGACGTGATGGCGCCTAACACCACACTTGCTAGGCAAGCAAATGTTAGAACATGTCTAATGATTTTCTCTTAAAATTTACCCACACACGACAAAATAATTTAAAAATAAACTGAATCTAATATTTCCCAATGAATAACTTCATGAATAATAATAATAATAATCGAATAAATAAGCCGGACCACGAACTAACTACATAACAATAAGACTACCCAGGGTCTGGTATCACAATTCACGAACCACTAAGAATGCTACAAATAATTGGGCTGAAAGAATTATGTATCTGTTTTGAAAGAAGTAAAACAGTAATCCAAGTATCAAGGGAAGACTTTAGGAATCTACGGACGCCAGCAGATCTACCTCGTGTCTCTGAATAAATGGTGATAACTACTACAATCTCCTAACTCTGACCGGTACCTGGATCTGCACAAAAGGTGCAGAGTGTAGTATTAGTACAACTGATCCCATGTACTGAGTAAGTGCCGAACCTAACCTCGACGAAGTAGTGATGAGGCTACAGCGGGGCAATTATAACACAACATGTGACAATATATAATAAAGCAAGAAAAGAAGTTCTAAACAAAACAAAACAATAATCTGTAACATCAAATGAAATAACTCAACCCCCTTTTTACAGGCCTCAACTATAACCAATTCTCACATAAGTTTCCAAATTTTCAAATTTTACTTTAAAATAACCGCAAATACAAAGTATGAAAAATAGTAAAGTAAAACAGTAAGTTTTCAAATCCTTGAGTTTAAAAGTCAGTAAAACATAAGTGTCCTCCATTATTGCTCCTTGTTGCGCGCAACCCGCTCCCACCTGTCCACCCTTATTGCTCCTCCCTATATATATCACCCTTATTGCTCCTGTTGCGGCGTGCAACCCGATCCCACCCGTCCACCCTTATCACTCCTTGTTGCAGCGTGCAACCCGCTCCCACCAGACATATCATATCACTTTATTTATGAACAATTTCACAATTCAGGTCAAAGCCTTTCACAATATTTTTGTCTCAACAATTATAAACAGAAAGCTACATAACTCATAAAGTTCATCAATTATCATCTCACAATGAAACCAACCGGAATATATATAATAAAATATATATGAAACGGAGGAGGTACTTCGCTGCTGGAGTACGCTAAAGCTTTTGAGCTAGTGATTGCTAACTCGTGTTTACCAAAGAAGGCGGAGCACCTAATAACCTTTCGGAGTACGGTGGCCAAGACCTAGATTTACTATCTGCTTCTCAGAAAATGTTATAGAGGTTTATGCAAGGATTGCAAGGTCATCCCGAGTGAGATCTTTACGAACCAACATATGATTTTGATAATGGACTTAGAGATCAGGTGGACGAGGAAGATGAGGGCTATGTTTGGTATTCCTAGGGTCAGGTGGGGTGCATTGACTAAAGACAAGGCCCAGGGGTTGGGGGAGAAGTTGCTGGCTTTGGGGGTCTGGAGGAGTAGCGCGGATGCGATCTGTATGTGGTCAATGACAACTAATTGTATTAGAGAGGCGGCGAGAGAGGTGTTAGGGGTCTCAAAGGGTTTTTCTGGTGTCCGTAAAGGGGACTGGTGGTGGAACAAAGAGGTGCAAGGAAAAGTGGAAGCAAATAAAGCGGTGTATTTGAAGCTAGTAGAGAGTATAGATGAGGAGTAGAAGAGTGCCAACATGGAGGGGTACAAGAAGGCTAGGAGAGAGGCGAAGTTGGCGGTTACTACAGCTAAGGCCGTGACATTTAGTCGTTTATACGAAGAAATTGGGGTTAAAAGCGGGGACAAAAAATTGTACATGCTAGCAAAGGTAAGGGAGATGAAGGCCCGGGATATGGACCAAGTGAGATGCATAAAAGATGAGGATGGAAGAGTTTTATTGGAGGGGGTACAGATCATGAGGAGATGGCAGGCGTACTTCCATAACTCTTGAACGAGGAGGGATATAGGGGCATCGCGTTGGGGGAGTTGGAGTACTCTGAGCGACAATGTGATTTTGGGTACTGTAGACGCATACGAGTGGAGAAGGTGGTAGAGGCTATGCGCAGGATGAGTAGGGGTGGAGCGACTGGGCCGGACGAGATCCCGATGGAATTCTGGAAGAGTGTGGGCAAGGAGGGCATGAAATGTCTTGCTAGGCTGTTTAACGTCATTTTTAGGACGAAGATGGTGCCCGAAGAGTGAAGGCGGAGTAAGATGATCCCGTTGTACAAGAACAATGGGGATTTCCAAAACTGCAACAACTATAGAGGTATCAAGTTGTTAAGACATACGATGAAAGTGTGGGACAGGGTGATTGAAGGGAGATTGAGGAGATGTGTGTCCATATCCGAGAACCAGTTTGGTTTCATGCCGAGATGGTCGACTACTGAGGCCATTCACATTGTGAGGAGTTTGGTAGAGCGATTTAGGGCGGTGAAGAAAGATTTGCATATGGTGTTCATTGACCTAGAGAAATCATATGACAAAGTACTGAGGGAGGTTCTATGGAGATTTTTGGAGGCTGGAGGTGTGCCTACAACATATATTAGAGTGATTCAGGACATGTATGATGGGGATAAGACACGGGTGAGGACAGCAGGAGGAGACTCTGACTATTTTTCGGTTGAGATAGGGTTGCATCAGGGGTCAACACTCAGCCTATTTTTGTTTTCCCTGGCGATGGATTCTTTGACGCGTCACATTCAAGGGGAGGTGCCTTGGTGCTTGTTATTTGCGGATGACATAGTCCTGATTGACGAGACGTGAGGTGGCATTAACGAGAGGCTGGAGGTCTGGAGACGTACTCTGGAGTATAAGGGTTTCAAGTTGAGCAAAACCAAGACAAAATACTTGGAGTGCAAGTTCAGTGGTGTTACCCAAGAGGCAGACGAGGATGTGAGACTCGATACGCAAGTCATTCCCAAGAGGGAGAGTTTCAAATATCTGGGATCTATAATTCAGAAGGATGGGGAGATAGATGAGGATGTTACTCACTGTATCGACGTAGGATGGACGAAGTCGAGGCTCGCTTCCGGTGTCTTGTGTGATAAGAATGTGCCGTTAAAACTTAAGGGTAAGTTCTATAAGGTAGTGGTCAGACCGACTACATTGTACGGGGCAGAGTGTTGGCCAGTCAAAAAGTTACATGTCCAGCGTATGAAAGTAGCGGAAATGAGGATGTTAAGATGGATGCGTGGGCATACTAGATTGGATATAATTAGGAATGAAGTTATTCGGGACAAGGTGGGAGTGACCCATGTGGAGGTAAAGATGCGTAAGGCAAGGTTGAGATGGTTTAGGCATGTTAAGAGGAGGAGCACAGATGCCCCTGTCAGGAGATACGAGAGGTTGGCCTTGGGAGGTGAGAGGAGGGGTAGAGGTAGACCTAATAAGTCTTGGGGGAAGTGATCAGGCAGGACATGGCGCAACTTGAGCTGACCGAGGACATGACCCTAGATAGAAGGGTGTGGAGGCAGAAGATTAGGGTGGAAGGTTAATAGGTAGTCCTGAGTTTCCCTTTGTCTTCCTGAGTTCGATAGTATAAGTGCAAGTATGGTACCTTTTTTCCCTTAGTTTGCTATAGCTGTGTGTCTTATTCTGTTATGACTTACCTTCGGTAATTCAGTAGTTTGCTAGCAGGACTTCGTCATATTCTCATGTGCTGCCTTAGACTTATTTGTCTAAATATACTTTCTTGCTATTACTTGTTATCGGTACTCCTTCCATATTCTATGTTGTTATCTCCGATTTAGTTTTCTAACTATTTGTCTTGCTATCACTTGTTATCAGGTCTTCCTTCATCTTCTTTAGCCAAGGGTCAATCAGAAACAGTATCCCTACCCTTCCAGGGCAGGGGTAAGGCTGCATACATCCTACCCTCCCCAGACGCCACTTGGTGGGATTATACTGGGTAGTTGTTGTACAATGAAACCAAGGGAACAATCAACACTTCCAAAATACTTGAAAAAATATTTAACAACAAATTAACGAAACCAAGTAGTCATGGAGACATCAATGAGCATAAAACAATTAAGCCATGAATCAAATAAATTTGAAACGGGGGAAAGGATCATGTTCAACAAATAAGTTGGTGGTGCATAGATACTCGTCACCTCACCTATACACCACACACATACAAATTCACATAGCATTTAAGTTAGGGATTCCTATTCCCACAAGTCAAGGTTAAACCAAATACTTACCTCGATGTCACTACAAATCACTGCTCTAGCACAACCTTTCCTTTAGAATTTTCCTCTAACCCACTCAAATATAATCGCAATTGGTTCAATATCATCATTTATTGCTTAAAGGAATTAACTTTAATGAAAAATTATGGTTTTCCTATGTTTTCTTATCAAAATACAAAAATTAACCCCGGGCCCGCTTGGTCTAAAATCGAGGTTCGATCCAAAACCTGTTTACCCAATCTCCTCCGAGCCCGGATATACAATTGGTTTTGAAATCTGACTTCAATTCGAGGTCTATATCCCTAAATTTTGAAATTCCTAAGTTCTACCCAAAAATCCCAATTTTCACCATGAAAACTCTAGATTCTAGGTTGAAATCCTGTTAAAAGTTGTTAAGGAATGAAATTAATCAGTTAAAGATTACTTACCAATGATTTGGACAAGTTTGGATCTTTGGAAAATCGTCTATGGAGGTTTAGGGTTTGAGAGAATTGAAAAAGAGATGAAAAACCCGTCTAAAATACCAATAAATTGCTTGCAATTATCACATCTGCGACTTCTGAGGGCCTCACATTTGCGAAGTCTGGTCTCGCAAATGCGAGATCAGAGGCCTGCCAACGCCAGATTTTTGCTATGCAATTTTTCTCTAAGTATAAACACTCTGTAGCCTACCCAAAACTCATTCGAGCCCTCGGGGCTCCAAACAAAACATGTACGCAAGTCTATAAACATCATACAGACTTGCTCGTGCGATCAAATCATCAAAATAACGTCAAAAACTACAAATTTAACCTTAAAACTCAATATTTTATCAAGAACACTCAAATTACTAACTTTTCAACCGGATGTCCGAATCACGTCAAACCAACTCTGATTCTCAACAAATTTCACAGTGTCACGACCCCAAATTAATATGGTCCGTGATGGCGCCTATCGTGAAACTAGGCTATCCCTCTAACATAATAAAATCAATATTTACTGTTTAAAAAAATATTGTCTCATATGCTAATAAAGATTTACTTTCAAGATGAGTTCAACAAGAATATCAACCAAAGCGATCAATCTAAACCGCCCCTAGACCTAGGGAGTCAACTGTCATGAGCATCTAATATAGTAAATACAAAGTATCAAAATGTATATTTGCCACTAATACAGGTTCCAAAACATCAAAAGTCTAGGAATAGGAAGGGAAAGAAGGTTAGTTGTGGACGCTGAGCAGATACCTCAATCCCTGATCAACTCCGAAGCACACGAGAAGTCAACTAGAGAGCTGGGATAGTACCTGGATCTGCACACAGAGGTGCAGGGAGTAACGTGAGTACGCCAACTCAGTAAGTAACCAAAGTAAGTAAAAACTTGAGTGCAACGACGAGCATTTATAAATCATGATTTCATAAAACAGTATTTCATCTTTTATTAGAAGGATCAGTAAAAGAAGAGTGGGAAAACAATATAATTCAATATGTAACAGCCTTTCAGGCACAATATCACTCATAACAAGGTATCTCAGCCACTCGTGACTCCACTATCGGTATTTCATGCTCACACTAAGCACTCTCATTCCACAAGTACCAGATATCCACTCAACTGCTGCGGCGTGCACCCCGATCCACCTAGAATATGTTGCGGCGTGCAGCACGATCCATATAACATATGTTGTGGCGCGCAGCCCCATCTAATATATATATAGTCGAGTGTTCTCACTGGGGGTGTACAGACTACGGAGGGACTCCTACAACCCAAGAACTATGTTGTTGCAGCGTGCAGCCCGATCCAATATACATATGATGCGGCGTGTAGCCCGATCCAATATACATATGCTGTGGCGCGCAACCCAATCCATAACTATCCTCACAATCTCGGCTCTCAGCCTCACTCAGTCATCCTCTCAAGCCACTCGATCAACTCATCTTAACATCATGGGACTCAACCCAAAATACCTCCCCGTACTCTAAACAGTGTAATAACAGTGAAAATAGCAACAAAGTAGTAAGCATGACTGAGTTCACAAATTATTTACTAGCATAGTGTGAGAATAGTGTAAAAATACCCCGGAGAGTCTAAACAGATCGGCACAAGGCCCCAAACATGGCTTACAACCCATAAGTAAGTATAAGTCTCTAAAATACAGGTTATTTCATGATTTCAAATCAATTATATAGCTTAATAGCCGCTACAGGACGGACTAAGTCACAATCCCTATCGGTGCACGCCCACCCGCTAGTCACCTAGCATGTGCTTCACCTCATTTATCAAAACAACGTAAAATACCGGGGTTTCATACCCTCAGGTTTAGATTTACAATCGTTACTTACCTCAAAACAGCCCAAAACTACTCCGACCCCGATGGCCTATTTTCCACTGCCGACCGAAAATCGCCAAAAACTAACTTTCGCCAATTCGAGCCATTCTACACCGGACTTCAAAACCACATTCCGAACACACTCCTAAGTCCCAAATCACCTAACGAAGCTATCCGAGCCATAAAACCTACACTCGGAGGTCGTTTACCAATAAGTCAACTCCAAGTTGACTTTTTCAACTATAAGGCTAATTTAAGACACGAAGTGTCTCAATTCTCGCTAAGATCATTCCGAACCCGAACCAACCGATCCCAACACATCATAACTAGTCTAAATCTTGCATGACAAGGCAGAAACAGGAATAACTGTGCAAGTGTTACGAAACGACCGGCCCGGTTGTTACACACAGATATGACTTAAATATCGTAACCAACTTTTTCCGGGCTTCGGAACCATACAAGCTCGATACCAACAATTTCACTTGTTATTCCATTTCTTTAGTTCTTGAAATAACCATCAAAATAATTTCTTCAAACATTGTTTCCTAGGGCTAGAGACCTCGCAATTCAATTACGGGCATACACCCAAGTCTCATATTTTACTGTGAACCTTTCGGGATCATCAGAACACACATCCGGGTCCATTTACTCAAAGTGTTGACCAATGTCAACTAAAATTTAATTTTTTAATTCTAAAAATTTTTATTTCTTATTTTTTCACATAAAGCTTTCCGGATTCATGCCCGAACTGCGCACGCAAATCGAGATGATCAAAATTAGTCTTCTTAAGGCCTATGAGACTGAAAGGGAGTCTTTATTTATAAGATGACCTTTTTTGGGTCATCACATTACAGTACCTGACCAATGACCAATAATGTCATAATAATGATATTAATTTCTTATTTCATCTCAAATCTTCTTCTAGAGATGAGTGTGGTATATTCACTACTACTAGCACGTTCATATTCTTCCAATAATGAATATGCATTCATAAATCACATATTGTCACATTCACATCATGAGTGGACCATAATCATCTATATGTGCTATACAATATCTCATGTCAAATCAAAGACAAATATTACTTTCACAAAGTGAAGGATTATTTTGAGAATCCTTATTATTCTCATTACCACAATAATGACGATTATAATTCCGTCTATTACCACGTCCACATCCATTGATACCTTCACGGTAATAAGTTTATCTTCTTTCAGACTTATCATATACTGCTACCACATTCTCTTAAGGGAATGAGAATGAAGCAAAGTCAATGGGACGAGTTTCTTCGTCGTTGCCCACAATCATACATGAATTTGATCATGAAAAGACAATTTTTTTTACCACTTGGAGTGGTTATAATTTCTTACAAACTCTATTAGAGTTATAATAAAAATTTATTGTCATTGCTTTTAAAATCAAATTATAGAATATCAAGAATTTAAAAGAGAAGTTGATGGATCAATTGACAATCATTATGCTCAATATTATGTAGAAGTTGAGCATCATGCATGTATCCTAATCCTGGCGACCAAACCAGATGCCCCTACTCAATTGGTTAGAGTCTCGTGCTGATAACGTGCTATAACACAATAAAAGAAGGAAAAGGTATTGCAGAGGAAAGTAGAGAAAGAGAATTCTTATTGATTTGGAATGAATTAAAATAGAATATAGCCTCTCTATTTATAGGGAAAGAATGGCTTAACCACTAAATATAGACATTCACCATAAATAAAATACTATTTATAACATTATCAAGATATTTTTTCCCTTTTTGAAACAACTGATAAAATGACGAGCAAAGTAATTATAATGAGTAAAAGCTTATGTCGATTTGACCTTCTTGTTAAGACTTGTGGGCCTCGATATGGTGGAATGTAAACAAATTGTGCAAGCTTCGCGAGGTATTCAAGCAAAATTCTCTTCGTGTTAATTTCAGCACAATCTTATATATCATAATCGCTATTCTCAATTAAATTTCTTTTATCCTATTTGTATATGTATGATTTCTCAACAAATTAAATGAATGCAAGGACAAATACATCTATATACGGTTGAAATCGGGGCCACCCAATTTTACTATTTGATCGAGATCAGAATATTGCATCGAAGGCCGACTTGGACAAATCAAGAGGATAAGGCACCGAGTTCGAGATCGAAGTATCTTTCGAGACCGAGGTTGGTAACAATCAAAGCTAAATGAGACAGAAAATGAGTATTAACGGAGATGGTATAATAACGGAAGAGCGAGATATCCGTGACTGGTCGAGGATTACGTCGTAAATCTCAGAACGGATCAAATCAGAAACGGTTAATTAGCTAATCATGAGATTTCCTTCTGTAATTAAAATTATACCATAAGTACAATTCCTTTACTATATAAAGGGGATTTCTATTCATTTGTAACACATCATATTCACAGAGATAAAATCAATATAATTCTTTCTTTCTCCCTTATTCATCAGCTTGTTTTATTTTCTAACTGTTCTTTCACCTATCAGTTCGAGAGCAATTCGACTCGAGGGCTGAGTTCTGTCTGAACACAAGTTTGCTTTATTTATAATTTTATTATATCATTTATCTTCATATTCATCAATTGGTGTTGAGTGAAATCACATATCCTTAAAACCACAATATAAGTTTAATTGTTATCCAAATTTTAAGGTAAACAGTTTGGCGCCCACCGTGGGTTTAAGGATAATAGTGATTGCTTAATATTGATTCCAATAACACACAATACTTTACGCTTGTTCTTGTAAGTGTTTCTGTTTTCAGGATAAAACCTGTCAAACTCACAAACAGCACGCACACATGGTGATAACGGCCTCAGATTTCATGGGGAAAATGACAACATGGGTGCCCTAGGGCGAGGTGCCTCAGGCTGATTTTGAGGGAGCACCAATTGCCAATCCCGTCGACGTCAGTTCACATATCGCCTTAAATGCAAATTTGGGCGCTGATCCCGAAGGTGGCGTACGTAGAGAAGAACGATCTGCTAGTCGAGGTACGCATGGCGGAGGAGATGGAGGAGTCAGCCTCCAATTAATATTCGAGATGTTACCGGCTCAACAAGCCACTATTGCACAACTGCCAAATCAGTATCGAGTGCCGAGTGGGGCGAACCAGAAGTCGCCCGCCGGACCGAACCGCTGCCACAAAGGTCAAACACCAATGAATCGGGGACTGACCTCGCAGTTATGAAAATGCTCGAGGAGCTCACTATATGAATTGAATTGGGAGAAAAGAAAATTTAGGCAAATGATAAGAAATTAGAGACGTACAACTCTCGGGTTGACCAAATAACAGGGGCACCACCGATTTTGAAGGGCATGTATTTGAAGAAGTTTGTGCATAAGTCGTTCCCCCCAAGTGCAGCTCCGAAGCCTATTCTGAAGAAAATTTTCATGCCGAAAATCCCCAAATACAATGGGATGCCCGATCCTAACGAGCATGTGACCCCCTATACATGCGCTATAAAAGGAAATGATTTGGAAGATGATGAGATCGAATCTGTTCTACTAAAGAAATTTTGAGAGACTTTATCAAAGGGTGCAATGATATGGTATCACAATCTACCACCTAATTCCATTGATTCCTTCGCTATGCTTGCAGATTCTTTTGTAAAAGCACATGTTGGGGCAATAAAGGTTGCGACTGGGAAATCGGACCTCTTCAAGGTGAGGCAAAAGAACAACGAAATGTTGAGGGAGTTTGTATCTCGGTTCCAGATGGAACACATGGAATTACCACCGGTCATAGACAATTGGGTTGTTCAAGCCTTTACTCAAGGATAGAACAAACGGAGTTCGGTGGCATCACGTCAACTGAAGCAGAATTTAATTAAATATTCAGCGGTAACCTGGGCCGATATGCACAATCGGTACCAGTCTAAGATCAGGGTCGAGGGTGACCAACTGGGGACACCTTTCAGTTTCGTTTATCTGAACATGCACGTCAAATTAGAAGGACATCGATAGAGAACCTCGGTCGAACAGTGACCGATATCAACCATACAACGCAGATCGAAGAAACAATGGCTTAGGACGCAATCCGGTTTGAAACGATCAAAGGAGCGATCGAGGATAGAGTTTTCAAGGACTCATGAGTGAAAGTGGTTTCGATAAGCCAGCCGAACCCACAGAGGCACAACGAATATCGTAGTAAAACTTCAACATCGACACATCAGGTATTGTGTCTTCCATTGGGAGAATCAAAGATACTAGATGCCCTGGCCCCTACAAACTGATCCTTCCCAAGGAAACCCCAATCAAATATGCATTACCACGATACACATGTCCAACGAACCGAAGACTTCAGACAACTAAGGGAGGAGGTGTCCCGTCTACTCAACGAGGTCCACCTTCGAGAGTTCTTGAGCAATCGAGCCAAAAATGATTTCAGAGACAAGGGCCAATAGGAAACATGAGCAAGAAGAACCACAACACGTGATTCATATGATCTTTGGTGGGGTCGATATTCCACAAGGCCCAGTGTTCAAACGCACTAAAGTGTCAGTTACTAAAAAAAATTGGACCCGAGATTATCTTCCAGAAGGCACCGTATCATTCAACGGTGACGAAGTAGAAGGGATCTCTCAACCCCACAATGATGCTTCGGTAATTTCTATCCTTATGAATAAAATTCAGGTTAAACGTGTGTTAATTGATCCAGGGAGCTCGACCAATATTATCCGATCAAGGGTCGTGTAGCAGCTCGGCCTACAAGATCAAATCGTTCCCGCAGATCGGGTACTCAATGGTTGTTTCAACATGGCCAGAAAAACAACTAAAGGTGAAATAATTTTATTGGTGAACATAGCTGGGACTATTCAAGAAACCAAGTTCCATGTAATCGAGGTCTATATGAGATACAACGGGCTGCTCGGAAGACCCTGGATTCACAATGTGAGGGCAGTCCCTTCAACCCTTCACCAAATGCTGAAATTCCCAATGCTGGATGGAGTGAAAACGGTATATGGGGAACAACATGCCACAAAATAAATGTTCGCGGTCGATGAGCTAATATCGATATCAGCGCTTTCTTCAAAAGGATCGGAGGCCAAAGGAAAATAGGAGGTTAAATAGCAACCACAACCACCATCCTCGACCCAGTCGGAGAAGCAGGGAACAGATAAAGATGAGGACTACTAGATTCCCCGATCCTATATAATCCCCGAGGATTCTAACGCCACTAAATCAACAGTCTAAGAGCTAAAAAAGGTCATATTGATCGAATACCTACCCGATCGAAAGGTATATCTAGGTACGGGGTTAACCCCTAAACTCAGGAAAAACTCATTACATTTCTTATCGATAATATGGATTGTTTTACTTGGTCCCACTTAGATATGATAGGGATCCCATCGGAGATCACAACACATTGATTGATCCTGGACCCGAAGTTCAGACCGGTAAACCAAAAGTAAAGGTTCCAGTCCGAGGTAAAACACGCATTCATCAAAGACGAGGTAACTAAACTAATCAAAATAGGATCCATTCGGGAAGTAAAATATCCCAAATGGTTAGAAAACGTAGTTGTAGTCCCTAAAAAGGAAATAAACTTAGGAAGTGCATAGATTATAAAGACTTAAACAAAGCATGTCCTAAAGACTCTTTTCCTCTACCGAATATTGATCGCATGATCGATGCCATGGCCGGCCATAAGATCCTTGGTTTTCTCGGTGCCTACTCCGGGTACAATCAAATTCAAATAAACCCGGAGGATCAGAAAAAGACTTCGTTCATCACTAAATATGGCACCTATTGTTATAACGTAATGTCGTTTGGGCTAAACAATGCTGGTGCCACTTACCAACATCTAATGAACCGAATGTTTGAAGAACAAATAGGTAAATCAATGGAGGTCTATATTGATGCTATTCTAGTTAAGTACCAGTACGCAGAGGACCATTTAACACATTTGGAGGAAACCTTCAACATATTGAGAAAATACAACATGAAGCTTAATCCGGAGAAATGTGCATTCAGGGTTGGTTCAGGAAAGTTCCTCGTCTTTATGGTGTCGAATCCAGGGATCGAAATCAACCTCGATGAAATCAATCCAATCGAAGATATCGCAGTAGTAGACAACGCTAATGCCGTACAAAGAGTTAACATGGCGGATAGCTGCCCTAGGCCAATTTATCTTGAGGTCTTCAGATCAAAGTCATAGGTTCTTCGCACTACTAAAAAAGAAGAACAATTTTTCTTGGACTCTGGAATGTCAACAAGCATTGGAAGAATTAAACTTGTACCTTTCGAGCCCACCGTTGCTTCATACTTCGAAAGAGTATGAACAACTCTACTTATATTTAGCAGTTTTGGAAGTTGCAGTAAGTGGGGTCCTAGTTCAAGAGGAGTAAGGTACACAATTTCCTGTTTACTATGTCAGTCAAACTTTAGGTGAGGCCGAAACCCGATACCCACGCTTAGAAAAATTGGCGCTTGCTTTAATAAGCGCCTCTATGAAATTAAAACCATATTTTCAGTTTCACCCAATATTTGTTGTGACCACTTACACTCTTCGTAATATTTTTCATAAGTCCAAACTCTCGAGCCGATAGGCCAAATGGGCCGTTGAAATCAGCGGGTATGATATCGAGTATCAACTCCGAACAACCATCAAGTCTCAAATCTTAGCAGACTTCATGGCCGACTTTACGCCAGCCCTCGTACCCGAGGTAAAAAAGGAACTATTGTTAAAAATGGGTACATCTTTGGGGGTGTGGACCCTTTTCCCAAATGGAGCTTCTACGTGAAGGTGTCCGGGCTAGGCATCACCTTGAAGCCTCCCATGGGCAATACAATTAGACAATCTATCAAAACTTCTAAGTTGACTAACAATGAGGCCGAGTATGAGGACATGATTGTAGGTCTCGAGCTGGTTAAAAGCTTGGGAGAAGAGGTCATCGAGGCCAAACATGATTCCCTACTTGTGGTAAAGCAAGTCAACAGAACCTTCGAGGTTCGAGAAGATCGAATGCGAGGCACTTGGACAAACTGTAGGTAACACTACATCGGTTTAAAGAATGGACCCTACATCATGTACCTTGAGAACAGAACAACGAGGCTGATGCCCTTGAAAATTTGGGGTCATCAATCGATGTTGATGAAATTAGCTCGGGAACTGTCGAACAACTTTCAAAGTCAGTAATCAAAGAAGGCCACGCCGAAATCAATTCCACGAGCCTAACTTGGGATTGGAGGAATAAATATATCGAGTACCTAAAAAATGGGAAGCTCCCATCTGACCCCAAAGAATCGAGGACTCTATGAACAAAGGCTGCACGATTCACATTGGCCGAAGATGGAACACTATACAGAAGAACGTTCGATGGACCGTTAGCAATATGTTTGGGTCCGGGAGATGCCGACTACATCCTACGAGAAATTCACAAGGGTACTTGCGGAAACCATTCCGATGCTGAGTTCTTACATGTGGTTCTTCATAAGTCTCCTCATCAGATTCTCCAATTTCCATGAGAGCTTGATCTTCTGTCTCACCATCTTCTGATTCTTCATCTGAACTTTCCCCCCAAGCAGCAACCATAGCCTTTGTAGTAGTTTTCTTGGGTTGGACCAGTTCCTTCTTCCTGTTATTTCTTTCATATATCTCCTTCCTCCATTCTACTTCACACTGGGGGCAGTTCTTGATGAGATGATCAGTTTTTCCACACTTGTAGCATCCCTCATTAGCTGGCCTTTCAGGAGCCTTTGCCTTGTTGAAGTTTCCCCCTCTAGAGATGCCTTTCTTCCTCATGAGAAAGTTTCTGAATTCTTTGGTGATCATGGCCATCTCATCATCCTCCAGATCTGCTCCCTCTGTGATCCTTAGTGCTAGACTTCTTTCCTTCTTTGGGGCATCCATTTTCATGGTCTGCCTTCTGAGTTCATAAGCAGTAAGGTTGCCAATCAACTCATCTAGTCTAAGGGTTGCCATATTTTTGGATTCCTGGATGGCAGTTATCTTGCTTTCCCAGGAGATAGGCAGAACCCTTGTCAAAATCTTCTCAACCTTGTCTTCTTCAAGGATGACTCTTCCAAGAGACTTGAGTTCATTAGTCAAGGTTGTGAACCTTGTGTACATCTCCTGAATTGTTTCTCCTTCCTTCATAGTGAAGTTTTCATACTGAGAGTATGAAAATGTACCTCTAGACCTCTTCACTTGAGCTGTTCCTTCATGAGCCACTTGTAGAGTATCCCAGATTTCCTTGGCAGTGGTGCAGCTTTGGATTCTGCTGTATTCATCTGGGCCTAGTCCACACACTAGCCACTTCTTGGCCTTGGCATTCTTCTCCCATTTCTTCAGATCCTCAGCTGTGCAGTCAGCCCTAGTCTTAGGCACATCTACTCCTTCAGCAGTTTTCTTCATTGTTGCAAGTGGTCCATCAGTGACTATGTCCCAGAGTTCATAGTCCTCTCCAATAAGGTGATCCTTCATTCTATTCTTCCACCAAGAATATTACTGGCCATTGAAGAGTGGTGGCCTTGCAAATGATTGACCTTCCCAGTTCCCAGATGGTGCACTCATCTTGATCTTTTCCTAGGTGTTAGCCTCTTCAAGGATAACCTGCTCTGATACCAATTGATGTTTTAGACTTCAATACTACACAATATTATAAGTTAATTGTGCAGTACCCAATTTTCGAGTGCTGTCTAATAAGAAGAACCTGGTTCTTCTTAGTCTACTACTTACTACTGTTTGCGGAATAATTAAGCAGTAATAGTAAAGACACAGGGATTTTTACGTGGAAAACACCTGGCCCAATAGGTGAAAAAACCACGACCTACTCCTCAGTAGGATTTGCTCAAACTCTTCACTAAACTTCTGAGCCAAAACGGACTTACAAAATAAACTCTTTTGTAATCCTAGGACTAACTCTAATCCTCTTTGTATCAACTAGCCTCTAGCTAATTTCTACAGATTTCAAGCTAACTCTAACTTGATCAATTTGTACCTATTACAATTGCTTCTAAGTAAGCTGAAAAGATACAATGTTAAAACTCCTACTACAATCAACTAGACTCAATACACAAACAATGGAACTGTTTCTTCTAGTTGAACTGTAGCCTTTGTATCGCACAACAATTCTGCTTGCAAAATATCTCTGGAACTTTTGCTTCAAATCTTGATTCACTTTAGTATTTGCGCGTCACTTCTTTCAACAATAATACATTGATTATTTATATAGTCCGTTTGTTGAGTCCATGATTCAATTATGATCCAACTCTTCCTTGGTAAACGAGTTTGATTGTAACTCAACTTCCTTCCTCTATTTCTGTCCTAGCTGAAATCAACTTCTGTCATCTCTATCAGTTTGCAACCTTTTGTATTAGGAGACATTCTCTTAATTCTTTGATACTCAGCAATCACTGATATCTCCTAGACTTGTACGATTCTTGTTCCAACTGCTTCATTCAGATGTGTATGCTATGATGGACCTGGTTCAACTTGACACCTTTTGTCAATCTTCAAAACCCATTCAGTGACATGGGCCAACACTAGCAAACTACCACACAGCTTCTGGGCAGAATCAATAAACATTGCTTGCTGTATAATCAATAGATGCATGACCAGGCCACTGGTAGAGAAGACTCCTTATGAATTACTCAAAGGGAGAGCCCAACATATCCCATCTTAGGGCTTTCGGATGCAAGTGCTTTGTGCACAATAATGGAAAAGATTTCTTAGGTAAGTTTGATCCCAGAAGTGATGAGGGAGTATTCTTGGGATATTCATCACATTGCAAAGCCTATAAAGTGTATAATAAAAGAACTACGTGTGTAGAAGAGAGTGTGCATGTTGTCTTTGATGAAACTAACACTCTTTCTGAGAGACACGAACTAGAAGATGAGGAGCTTGGACTGGTGAGAAGCAGTGAAAACATTGAAGCAGCCATGGGAGATGGAACAGGTGATGGACCAGGTCCAACTACCCCAAGCAACATGACATGGGAACTCAACATGTGAACCCTGGCCCTGATCCTATTCTACAACAACAAGGCACCATAGAATCATCAAGAAGTAAACAATCGGTGCTCAAACCACACATATATCAAAGTTATCACCCTCTTGAGAACACAATAACATATTTGTCATCCAGAATCAAAACAAGAGCCTTCTTGAATAATCTATGTTCGTTTGATGCCATTCTATCCCTAATCTAACCAAAGAATATTGGTGAAGCCCTACAAGATGTTGATTTGGTAAATGCCATGCAATACGAGCTGAATCAGTTTGAAAGAAGTCAAGTATGACACTTGGTACCCAGGCCACTAGACAAATAAGTGATTGGCACAAAGTGGGTCTTCTGGAACAAGCTCGATGAGGATGGAACTGTTACAAAAAACAAGGACAGACTGGTTATTCAAGGGTATAGTGAAGAAGAGGGAATTGACTATGATGAGACCTTTGCCTCTGTGGCAAAATTGGAGGCAATCAAACTTCTTATAGCATTTGCTGCACATATGGAATTCACTCTCCATCAGATGGATGTTAAGAGTGCCTTTCTCAATTGCTATCTGAAGGAAGATGTATTTGTCAAACAACCTCCAGGTTTTGAAAGCAAGGAGTCACCAGACCACGTATACAAACTTAACAAGTCTCTTTATGGTCTCAAACAAGCACTTAGAGCATGGTATGAGCGGCTATCAAAATTCCTGTTAGAACATGGGTACAAACGAGGCAAAATTGACAGCACCTTGTTCTTAAAGTAAAAGGGTAAAGAACTCCTGGTTGTGCAAATATATGTGGATGATATTATATTTGGGGAAACTACTGAAAAACTGAGTAAGGAATTTGCTACACTTATGGGGAACGAGTTTGAGATGAGCATGATGAGTGAGCTAAACTTCTTCTTAGTATTGCAAATCAAGCAAACCCCCAATGGAACAATGATCCATCAACAAAAGTATGTGAAAGAACTACTCAAGAAGTTTAAAATGGAGGACTCAAAGGAAATAGACACCTCCATAGCCACAACTACAAAATTGGATGTGGATGAACCTGGTTCATCCGCTGATCAGAAGCAATACAGAGGGATGATTGGGTCTCTATTATATCTCACTGTCAGCAGACCTAATATTGTGTTCAGTGTAGGACTGTGTGCTAGGTTTCAGGCAAATCCAAAGGAATCCCACCTATCTGCAGTGAAGAGAATTTTGAGATATTTGAAAGGCACCACTAATTTGTGTCTTTGGTACCCTAAAGGTAGTAATTTCTACCTTGTAGGATATGTTGATGCTGATTATGCAGGTTTCCTGGTTGACAGGAAAAGTACTTTAGGCATGGCTCACTTTTTGGGCTCCTTCCTTGTGTCGTGGGCCACCAAGAAACAAAATTCAGTAGCTCTGTCTACTGCTGAGGTTGAATAGGTGGCTGCAGCCTCATGCTGTGCTTAGTTGCTGTGGATTAAACAACAACTCATGGACTTTGGTATAGATGTGGGATGCATTCCTATTTTTTGTGATAACACTAGTGCAATTAGTATGACCAAGAACCCGGTTCATCATAAGAAAACTAAGCACATAGATGTTAGACACCACTTCCTTAGGGATAACTATGAAAAGGGAATGATCTCAATTGAATTTTGTTGTACTGACAAGAAAATTACAGATATATTCACTAAAGCACTGAGTAGGGAGCATTTTGAGAGAAACATGCTTGAATTAGGGATGATTAAGATCACCTAATTGGAAAAACAAAAATGAAAAAAAAATTGAAATATGAATTTTTTTTGTCTAGAAACATTAACATAGGTACTTAACAAGACTAATCATTGCTCAATATCATGTCTTTATTGCCATACTCTCTTGCCATGTTTTAATATGATTCCCTGGGTACTAATGATGTTTCTCTATCTTTGTAAATTGAGGCAAATTAAAGATTTTAACAAGATAAACCTAGTTCATCTATGCTGGTTCATCTGACTAACAAGGTACGTACTCATCTCCATACACTTATTAAATTAATTACACTCATACATGAGCAGGCCTCTATCTATATTTGGTTCAATTCAAATTCCAAGTAATTATCCAAATTGAACTAGTTTCAAGGAGTCTTATCACATTAAAATTAGCCAAAATCTAGGGGTTTGTAACCGTCTAATCAATGTCAGTTCTGCATCGATTAGACTACCACTTGAGTAAATATTATGCCGTTGTAAAATTCTTTAGCCACATTTTATAAAAAGGTCATCATTACTCCCCTCTTCATAACTAAACCGTCGAACCAAGTTCATCTCACTCTTCTCAAACCAAAACTGATCAACCTTTTGTCTTTTCTAAAACGTTCACAACAATGTCGTCACCACCTCCTGCTTCTTCATCTTCTTCATCGCCAAATCGTGATTACGATGGAGGAATTTATGAGTCTGATTCTAATTCTCCATCCATGTATAGCTCTCAATCTCGAAAAATATCATTACCCCTGAAAACCCTTCAGTTCTTGAACCCACACCTAACCCTACCACAGCCCCCAGGGCTCGTCGTGTGAAAGTTCTTGCCAGAAAATCTGTTGCTTCTGGATCTCGTGCAAGATTCTTGGAGGAAACTCTACAGGCTGAAAATGAGAATGAGTCTGAATCATCAAGTGAATCATTCAAATCAGCCAATGAGGATGAAGCACATGGTTCATCCAGTTTTGAGCAAGGAAATCTTGAGGTTGGTTCTGAACCTACTACTACTGAGAACAAGTTTGTGTTAGTTGGGTCAGTTGTTGATGTTGAAGTGCTGTATAGGCATAGAAAATTAGGAAAAAACATATTCTTGAGAGTGAGGGAGACAGAGGTTCTGTAAGGGGATCTGGGGAGGACGGTACCCCTTTGGCTATTTGTGGTCACGTTCCTGAGCATGTTGGAGAAGATGTCACAGATTTAGGAGGAAATGTTGCTGAGGAAGCATCAGAGGGGTTGGAGAGCTTGAGACAGGGTATAGATGAACCTGATTTATCTATAGAGGAAATAATAGCTGAGATGCTGCAGAGGTTGGGAGACTCCTACAATACAAAAAGCAGAAGAACTCTCAAGTCTAGAAAAGCCAAAATACGTGTTTCTTCCAAGAAACAAAAAGCTCCAGTGTCTACTGATGCTCCTTCCCCAAAAGTGCGTGCTACTAGGAGTGTTGTTCAACGACAAGAAGAAGAGTTAGAAAAGGCTCTGAGAGAGAGCAAGAAAAAGAAAGCTGCAAAGGGAAAGGCCAAAGTAGGAGAGGCTGTTGAGGCTGTTGATATGGATGATGAATCGTTGGACCTGGTCCAACATGAGGAGCAGCTTGCTCTAGTTGTGATTAACACACCCAAGCCCAAGAAGGCTAAGGCTTATTCAAAGAAGTCAGCTGTTGTGTCTGCCACACCCTCAAGTACTGCTAAAAGGTCCAGGTCTAAGGCAAAGAAAGTGACGGTTGTTGAAGAAGAAGATAAAGAGTGGAGTGGAGGAGATGAGAAGGATGTTGGTGAGGAGACTGATAGATTCACAATGTTCAGCTAGAGGACAATTCTGAAGGGAAAGTTATTGAAATATCTCGAGGAACCTATGATGCGATACCTACTGGACACACTGGATGTGCAGGGGTGGAACGGCATGGTCCTTCGAATGGAAGGAAGGCTGGCAAGGAACGAACTGGTGGAGTTCATGGGTAATGCAGTCGTGAAGGATGGCAGGGTTACTTCCACAATCAAGGGCATTCAGATAACTTTTGATGCAAGGGAACTGGGAGAGATTCTGAACATACCTGCTGATGGCTACGATGATTACACTAGGCAAAGATGGCCTAGTCTTGATGGAATGGCCTCATCTCTCAACATCACCAGATTCTTTTGTGAGAATGAGGAGGAAGAATCAAGTGAGTCTTTCAAATAAGCCAATGAGGATGAAGCACCTGGTTCATCCAGTTCTAAGCAAGGAAATCTTGAGGTTGGTTCTGAACCTGCTACTACTGAGAACAGGTTTGTGTTGGTTGGGTCAGTTGTTGATGTTGAAGTTCTGGATAGGCATAGAAAATTAGTAAAAGAAAGATTCTTGAGAGTGAGGGAGACGGAGGTTCTGTAAGGGGATCTGGGAGGACGGCACCCCTTTGGCTATTTGTGGTCCCGTTCCTGAGCATGTTGGAGAAGATGTCACAGATTTAGGGGTAATGTTACTGCGGAAGCAGCATAGGGGTTGGAGAGCTTGAGACAGGGTATAGATGAACCTGGTTTATCTATAGAGGAAACACTAGCTGAGATGCTGCAGAGGTTGGGAGACTCCTACAATCCAAAAAGGAGAATAACTCTCAAGTCCAGAAAAGCTAAAATACCTGTTTCTTCCAAGAAACAAAAAGCTCCAGTGTCTGTTGATGCTCCTACCCCAAAAGTGCGTGCTACTAGGAGTGTTGTTTAACGACAAGAAGAAGAGTTAGAAAAGGCTCTGATAGAGAGCAAGAAAAAGAAAGCTGCAAAGGGAAAGGCCAAAGTACGAGAGCCTGTTGAGGCTGTTGATGTGGATGATGAATCGTTTGACCTGGTTCAACATGAGGAGCATCTTGCTCCAGTTGTGATTAAGACACCCAAGCCCAAGAAGGCTAAGGATTCTTCAAAGAAGTCAGCTGCTATGTCTGCCACACCCTCAAGTACTGCTAAAAGGTCCAGGTCTAAGGCAAAGAAAGTGACGATTGTTGAAGAAGAAGATAAAGAGTGGAGTGGAGATGAGAAGGATGTTGGTGAGGAGACTGATAGAGTCACAATGTTCTGCAAGAGGACAATTCTGAAGGGAAAGTTATTGAAATATCTCGAGGAACCTGGGATGCGATACCTACTAGACCCACTGGATGTGCGGGGGTAGAAGGACATGGTCCTTCGAATGGAATGAAGGCTTGCAAGGAATGAACTGGGGGAGTTCATGGGTAATGAAGTCGTGAAGGATGGCAGGGTTACTTTCACAGTCAAGGGCATTCAGATAACTTTTGATGCAAGGGAACTGGGAGAGATTCTGAACATACCTGCTGATGGCTACGATGATTACACTAGGAAAAAATGGCCTAGTCTTGATGGAATGGCCTCATCTCTCAACATCACCATATTCTTTTGTGAGAATAGGGAGGAAGCTGAGCCCAGGCCGGTGTTCAAGACTGAAATGAGGCCCCAACACAAATTATTCTTTGAATTGTGATCAAGTTCCTGCTGCCCAGACAAGAAAAAGGCACATCGCCAATTACATGGACCTCACCTTGATGGAGTGTTTGTATAGGGGAAAGTAGATCAACTGACCAACTTTCATCATTCAACTCTTGGACAAAGTTGTAAATGGAACCAAAGTACATGCTATTCCTTATGGCTTTATTCTGACAGCTGTACTTGCTCACTTTGAGGTTCTTGTGAAGAAAGCTGAGATGACTAATGCTAAGGATTATTTTGGGAAGAACACTTTGCTGACTTGTGATTATATTGTCAATGTTCCGGAAGATGAACCTGATTCATCTAGGAAGCATCCAATCAATAGCAAAGTAAGGTCATTGGTGCAGGAAGGAGAGATGAAGTATGAGGAGATCCTTAGATTGAAATCTCGCCTTCATGAGGTGGAAGCTGAGCGGGATGCTCTCAGAGTTGAACTAGCAAAGAAGAAGGAGAAAAATGAAGGTGTTCTTCACCAAATGCTGTCTCTCCTTCAAGCCAAGAACCCAACCTCATCTGCCCCTACCCAACCTTAGGATGTATAGATCCACAAAAACCCCATCTATGACCCAATCCGAGATTTGTTATGTTTATAATTCTACTCTGTTTTGCTCATGGTTATGATTTTTTTTGTTTTTGACTGTACGGTGTTTGATTTTCGATCCTATCAATGGATTTTGCTGTTTTGTTAATGACTTGTCTCAATTTCTTATTTAGCTTACATTTATTGGTTTCTTGTGATGATTAATCATGTTTTGCACCTGCAGTTGTCTCAAATGGCCATGAGTAATTGTTAACAACTCTGGTAAATTTATCATTTTGCAACTTTTCGATGATGCCAAAAGGGGGAAGAAATGTGTGCTTTTCAAATTTCAAACTGTTGTGATATTTATAACCTAATGAACCTGGTCTCTCTATGATAGATGCTTAAAACCATACAAAGTGTTTGAAGATTGTACAGAGTTAAGCACATAGTTTGTCATCATCAAAAAGGGGGAATTTGTTGACCCAAGTCACTGCATGGTTTTGAAGATTGACAAATGTCTACCAAGTTGAACCAGGTCCATCAGGCTATCATAGTGAAACAGACTCATTGGCACGCGAAGAGTCCATGCGTAGGAGATAACATGTTATGTGAATTATCTGGGAACTAAGAGGTTGTCTCCTAAAGCGAAAAGGTTGCAAATTGATAAGAGGTTAGAGTTTGAATTCAGCAAGGATAGTAACAAAGGAAGGAAGTTGAGTTTAATACAAACTCTTCCACCAAGGAAGAGTTGCATCAGAATTAAACAAGAACATCTCAACTACTGGCGCTATATAATGTTGAAGTATTTTTACTAAATAAAGATCGCACAAAGGCAGAAATGAAACAAGAATTTAAAGCAAAATTCCCAGAGATATTTTGAAAGAAGGATCCTTGTGTGTCACAAAGGCTACTGACCAGCTAGAAGAACCAGTTTCACCTGTTTGCTTATCGAGTCTAGTTGGTTGTAGTAGGTGATTTAATATTGTATCTTTTCAGCTTTCTTAGAAGCAATTGTAATAGGTACACACTGTTCAAGTTAGAGTTAACTTGAAGCTTGTCGCGAATAGCTAGAGGCTAGGTTTCTACAAAGGGATTAGAGTTAGTCCTAGGTTTACAAAAGAGTTTATTTTGTAAATGCTGATTGGCTCAGAGTTGTAGTGAAGAGTTTGTGAAAATCCTACTGAGGAGTAGGTCGTGATTTTTTCACCTTTTAAGCCAGGTGTTTTCCATGTAAAAATCTCTGTGTTTTTACTTTACTACATTTATTATTCCGCACCAGTAGAAGTTGGAACACTAAGAAGAACCAGGTTCTTCTACCAAGACAACACTCGAAAAATTAGACACCACACAAATCACCCCCCTCTTGTGTGGTATTGAAGTATAAAACATCAATTTTATTTATGACTGACTACTTCCCTAAGTGGTTTGAAGCATATGTTTTTGATAAGGTCAGAGAAATAGAAGTTATAGACTTCATCTGGGATCACATCATATGCTGATTTGGGATACCTGCCGAAATCGTATGCGTTAATGGAAAATGGCTCATCGGTAGTAAAATAACAAACTTTCTCGAAGACCACAAAATAAAAAGGATCTTGTCAACTCCGTATCATCCTAGTAGGAACGGGCAGGCCAAATCAACAAACAAGACCATCATTCAGAATATGAAGAAGTGATTGAAAGACGCTAAGTTAAAATGGAGACAAATATTGCCCGAAGTCCTTTGGGAATATCGAACAACGTCAACATCCAGTACGGGGGCAATACCGTTCTCCTTAGTATATGGCGTCGAAGCTCTGATCCCCGTAGAAGTCGGGGAACCCAGTGTCAGATTTTGATACATAACGGAAAAGTCAAGACACGAGGCTATGAATACAAGCTTCGAATTACAAGATGAAAGACGGAAAGCCTCCCTTGTCCGAATGGCCGCACATAAGCAACACATCGAAAGGTACTACAACCGAAGAGCCAATCTTCGACACTTTAGAATCTTGGGACTTAGTTCTGAGAAACGTCACCCTCAATACTCGAGACCCAAACGAAGCAAAACTCGGCCCAAATTGGGAAGGACTGTATCTGGTCCTCGATATCATCGGAAAGGGATCTTACAAACTTAGCACGGTGAACGACAAACAATTGCCAAATAATTGGAACATATCACTCCTCAAACGATATTAGTGCTAAGGTATGACCTTCTCCTTTTTCATTTACATTTTATTCTAACTTGTTGCAGGTGTTCGACCGAAGGCATCAAAGTTCTTTCCAAACATAAAGTCCTTAGGCCTGAAAGCACGCTTTGCACTCTTTTTCTTTTCCATCGATATTTGTCCCAAATGGATTTTTCCGGCAAGACTTTTAACGAGGCAACCATTGTTCGTGCTAACTTAGAGAAATTCAACAGTATCCGAGGCTTATTTTCACCCTCGAATACTGGGGGGGGGGGGGGAGGCATCACCCTTGGATTTTATGTATTTAAGGAAAATACTTCATGTCACCAGGGTCTCGATAGGTAAATTTTGTAAAGGGCCAAACGTTCAAATGAACCGTGTCCATGTAGATTACTCGCCTCCAAATGGAAAAACATGTACGCATGTAAGATCTATTGAAAGAAGTATTTTTTCCTTACCAGATGTTCCATGCCTTAGAGAAATTTCTACTTTACGATTTCATACTTATGATCTATTGCAGAAACTGGCTCAAGGTCCGATTGAAACTAAGCTTAAACGATTAACCACGTATTCGGGGACTGCCGCCCAAAAATTGACATGTTTGAATTTCTAAACTTCGAGACCGTAAGACCTTAAAAAGGCAATCCTTGCTTTCGTAGGCCAAGATCACCCCACTTGGGGGCTGACACATCGAACAAGTTTGAAGTGTAATTGGGAAAATAAGCCCAAGAGGCAAATCCTAAGGCTACATCCAAACTAACATGGCTCGGAGACGTCCAAATTCCATAATGAAAACAAGACTTCGAATATTTTTATAAACCGGTTTAAAAGTCTACCCTCAACAAAATAACAATTGGGTTTCAACAACGTTAATCCTCGAAAAAACCTAAGGGATATTGAACTATTCGAACCCTCGAAAATTTTTGTACCGAACAAAATTATGCTAAGGCAAAAAAAAAATCAAAGGGTTTAAATAACACTAAACCCGGAAAAACCTAACGTGTACAGACTTACTTTGTCATGACCCAAAATCTATGAAAGTCGTGATGGCGCCGGACACCACTGTCAGGCAAGCCAATCATTAATTAGTTGAATTAATTCCTGTTTTAAAATTTTTACCTTTCACTTCATTGCATAATAAGTGAATAAAAATTCGTTAAATAAATATGGCAGATAAACAATCCAGTTTATTAAATTAAATCCCAAACACATCCCAGAACCCGGTGACACAAGTGTATGAGCAAATTTCTAAGAAATATATAGATACTACAACGCTTGTCCGAAATACAGATTGGACAAGGAATATGAAAATAAAGTACAATACAATATGAGGGGGGAGGGGACTCTGTCGGCTGCGGGTCGTCTCCGGATATGCAGCTCGCCTAAGTCTCCAAGTCAGCCACATCGTTGTGAAATTACCTGTGCAATAAAAATGCACAGCAAATGTAGCATGAGTACGAAAACAACATGTACTCAGTAAGTATCCCCCCTAACCTCAGAGAGGTAGTGACGAGAGGTCGAATTTGACACTTGCTAAAGGTCAATTTGGTATAATCAAGTGAGAAACTAAGCATGAATATTATAGGCAATTTAATAAAATCAGGGATAAGAAATATCAACTTCTTTCACATTTAACACTTTAAATGTTCGTCATTTTAGTTGACAATTTATAATTCACATACCAATAAGCAGGTAATAATTACAAAAAATACGCAACAATTATCATGCGCAAGAAATGCCGAGGGTCGAACGACGTGGACCAACAATAATAAAATATGCACTGCCGAAGGGTCGAACGACTCGAACGATAGATGCATTTATTTTTTCCCGCTCGCGAATCGATCACGCGATGCAGTCATATATAAATAAAAGAGTGATCCTGCTCGCGAATCATACATGCGACTCAGGTACTCATAGATACACATATTCACACAACAAATCCACATTTTTATCAGAAAATAAGTTATTCAAAGAAGTAGTAAAAATATCTTTTAAGGAACACGAAGATAGTATTTAAATCTTTTTCTGGAAATTCATTTGCCAAATTTAATAAGGTTCAAAATTATTATAACTTTATCAGGAACACAATTATTCACGGAAGAATCAATTCTCTTTCTAAATGATTAAGACAAGTACAGTTTAACCATTCTTAGATATTCAATTACTAATCTGATAATATTGACAGTCTAACATTACGGGCAAGATCACAAGTACAACAAATAAGGCATGCTGGTGGGTCCTAGACTGCCCAGACAGAAGCATGATAGTAGCTACGCACGGACTCCAGCCACCTCGTACGTACGTATCCCCCGCAAATAATAACACTTATACAATCAGTTCACCTATGGGGACAATGCCCCCCTCACAAAATTAGAAAGGAGACTTACCTTGCTCCGAAAATCCATAACCGGCTTCCAAGCCCTCTTCCGACGACTCGAACAAATTGCACAACGCTCCAAAGCTAGCCAAATAACGGCAAACCAATGAAAATCCACTCTAATACCTGTACAAATTCAAATTATATAAATTCCCAACTCCGCTCGAAAAGTTTACCATAATGCCCTCGGGCCCACGTGCCCGGATTCAACAATTTTTCGAAGATAATGATTACCCATAGCTTTACTAACTCAAATACATAATTTACTCTAATTTTCATGCTCAAATTCATGGTAAAAGCCCAAAATATTAAATTCTAGGTCTTCCCCTAAAATTCCAAATTTATACTAATTTCCATGTCTAATTCCATGCAAGACCACATATTTAACTTAGAAATGGGAAGAAATCACTTACCTAGTGTTGCTTGATGAAAATCCCTCCTTGAGCTCTCCAAAATCGTCCAAGCCAATTGAAATAAATGAGAAAAATGGCCAAATTTCCCGTTTTTAAAACACACATTGCCTCCATCACTTCCGCACCTGCGGTCTCTAGCCCGCACCTGCGCTCCCGCAGGTGCGCCCAAATCCTCCGCACCTACGGTCTCCTCGTTCCCATCCGGCTCCGCACCTGCGCTCCCTTAACAGCATCTGCGCATCCGCAGGTGCGTAAATAACCTAGCATTTGCGGCCCTCAGCCAAGTCTCCCCTTTTCCGCTCCTGCGGCACAATAGCCTCACCTGCGGCTAGAACCTCGCAGGTGCGGTCACACCAGATGACAACAACCTCAGCTTTCTCTCAACTCCAAATTTGATCCGTTAACCACTCGGAATCCACCCGAGGCCCCGTCCAATTACACCAACATGTTCCGAAACATAATGCGGACCTACTCGAAGCCTCAAATCACATCAAATAACATCGAAACAATGAATCGCTCTCCAATTCAAGCTTATGAAATTTTGAAATTTCAAACTTCTACCTTCGATGCCGAAACCCGTCAAATCACGTCTGATTGACCCCACATTTTTCACACAAGTCATATTCGACATTACGGACCTTCTCCAACTTTTGGAATCACATTCCGACCCCGATATTAAAATTTCCACTGCCGGTCGGATTTCTCAAAAACTTTCAAATTTCTATCTTTAGCCAAATGACTTCAAAATAACCTACGGACATCCGAATTTACTTCCGATCACGCTTCCAACTCCAGAATCACCATACGGAGCTATTCCCAGGCTTAGAATCTCAAACGGACATCAATATCACTGAAATGCACTTCAACCCAAACTTTGGAAATTTCTTTTAAAATGCTCACTTCCACAATATACGTCGAAACGCTCCCGGGTTATCCAAAACCTGATCCGGACATACGCCCAAGTCCGAAATCATCATACGAACTTGCTAGAACCTTCAAATCCTAATTCCGAGGTCGTTTACTCAAAATTCTAATCTTAGTCGATTCTTCCAACTTAAGGCTTCCGAAATGAGAATTTTCTTTCCAATTTGACTATGAACTTCCCGAATTTCAACTCTGACCACGCCCGCGAGTCATAATACCTGAAATGAAGCTGCTCATGACCTCAAACTGCTGAACGACGCGCTAGAGCTCAAAATGACCAGTCGGGTCATTACATACTTCGTGCTAAGGCATGACAAAAAAATTCATATGATTAACTTTTTAAGCCGAAAAAGGGAAAAATACACTCTTTCGAGGCCATATTGGCCCAATTCAAGAGCCTTAGGGATGTTATATTTTTTGAGTTCGAGAATTTATCCTCACTCAACTAAAACCTAAGGGTTTTCCTACTTTGAGTTCGAGTAAGTACTCACTCGACTATAGAGACTATAATAGTATGACTTTGACCATGTGGCCTAAGCTTCGAATTTACGAACAAAATTTCCATAAGTCATCAGTGAGTCAAAATTCTCACAAGGCATGAAGTGTATCAAAATCTTCATAAGGCATAAAGCAAATCCGAATTTTCACAAGCCAAAAAGTCGAGACCAAGTTCAAAAAGGAAATATTTAATATATGTGAAGGTATTTAAAAAGGACCAATCGGGGTCCTACACAAAATAAAGAAAAACAAAAACAAATACAAAAGCCCTTAACTATTCTCGGGGGCAGCTTATTACTCGGGCTCCGCATTATCACGGACCCACTCTTGCTGCCATAATCATTATCATCGTCTTTGTCATCGAAAGTGGCCATCGCTCTAGCATCGGCTTCATGCTCTTTTGCCTTTGCTATCTCTTCGGTATGATCGTAACCTCGAGTGTGGATATCCTCGAGGGTTTCCCTCCGATATTGGCATTTAGCAAGTTTAGTGCTCCAATGTGCTTGGGATAGAGCAGTCTCAACGGCCTCTCACACTTTAACTTGAGCAGCTTCAGCATCGACCCGATAAATGGCCACCATCTTATCAGCCTCAGTTTTTGCTTTTTCGGCCTCAGCTTGGACCTTTGCAAGTTTGGAAGCCAACTGAGCCTCGAGCTCCTCTATCTTCTTTGCCAAAGTCGAGCTTTTTTCCTTTATGCCTTGAAGCTGGCCTTCGACCGATGACAACCGGGATAGAGCAGTCTCTTTCTTTGCAGCAAGACGGTCCATGCCTTCCTTCCACCCATAGGAATCCGCCTTAATTGTTTTGATCTCCTTCTGGAACAACTCGATCCTCTCGATATTTTGCTGCAGCTATGATATTGAAATATTAGCCTCCGTTCCCGAATCGAGCCCATTGGATTTTAAGAGTATCATTACCTTCTCGATCAAGTCGGTCTGTTCCTTGTGATCCTTAGCCAATTCGACCCGGAGGTCCTTAATCTCCTCATCCCTTTGCCCGCAGTGAAGTTTGAGGTTTTTCCTGTCATCCGATAGCATTTAGAGGTCAGCCTCACATTGGCTTAGTTCAGCTCGGGACTTAGAAAAGTCCTGTATGGAAATGGAAGGGAGTCAAACAGAAGACAGAGGAATACAACATCAACAAAGGAATTAAGGCTTACTTGGTTCAGAGTTTATTGAGCCTCTACAAAGAGGCTAGATACATCATTTAGTTCTGAAGCATCTTCGACCCTGGCAAAGCAATCTCGGAAGGGATCCTCCCCTCCGGGGACTTCGCCTACCTCGGGGGTCCTAAAAGCTTTAGCATCCCGGATCGCCTCTTAGGAAAAGGCAGGAAGGGTTGGCGAGTCACCTACTATCACTACCCCAAGTGAGTCACTTGAGGCATTCTTTTCAACTTGGGGGGGTTTCAGGACCGGGCCCGTCATACATGCTCGCCGTTTGATGGGAGGCAGCCTCAATCTCAAGCGATTCAGGGACTTTTCCCGAATCCTTCTCTGAGGCCTCCTCAGCACAAGGCGGGGCCTCACCAACCACCACCGATTCAGCGACTTTGGGGGCCTCAATGATTTTCTTCACTCGGGCGACTAGCACTGAGCCATCGCCTTCATCTTGTTCTTCTTCCTCCTTTAGCTTCTGAAGTACATGGGCAAGGAGGGCAATAGTATCCGTCTTTGATTTTCTAATTGAACTCTTCTTCTTATTGGGCTTTCGGTCCTCAGAGGTCGAGGCCCTTTTTCTATTATTATCTTTCGCCGGTTTTAGAACCAGAGCTGAAGCCTCCTCCTCGCCAGACGGTGGCCTCATGACCGCATCCTTCTCAGGCCTGCACATGAGGAAATTGAATAAATATAAAAATATATTATTATCAGATCATCAGATATGTAAAAAGGGAGCTTACCATGGTTATTAGCCTCCCATCGGCCTTTTGCTAATTCACGCCAACAACACCAGGCGTAAGTGGAGGTCGAGGCCAGTTTTTGGACCCCTCTCTCGAGGTAGGGGATTGCACGAGACATCCAAGAAACCGCTGAAAAAAGGTATTATTGAGAAAATACAGAGGAACAAAATAATGCATGGAAACTAACAATGCAATAATAATTACGCTTCATGTTCCATTTCTCAGGAAATGTCAACTTCTCTGTCAGGATGAGGTCGAAAGTCTTCCGTCCATCAAAAATACCAATCCAGCCTTGATCCATGTCCTCGTCGATACTCAAGAACAACACCTTGGTTACTCGACGCTGGAGTTTAATCAACCTTCTATAGATACAGGGGCTGTACAATCTAAAGAGGTGGTCGATGGTGAATGACATCTCCTCGACTTTGCATGAAAAGAATCGGAGCATGATGACTATTCGCTAAAAAGAAGGATGGATTTGGCCTAAGGTTATCTGGTACTGACGGAAGAAGTTGATGATGACAGGTTCAAGGGGGCCCAACATGAAAGGGTAAGTGTAAGCACTTAGATACCCTTCCATGTGGGTGGTGATACTTTCTTCAGGGGTTGGAATCACTACCACTTTTCCCCCCGGTTGTAGTCTCTCTTAATCTTCTCAAGGTACCCCAGAGTTATCGAGAAAATGTACCTTGACACATGCTCGCATAGACCAGGGATCGAGGAAGCTTTCTCGATCTTAAAATCGTATTTTGAGGCTACACGGATAAGGAACACACTCCTCAAGGAGCGGATCCACCGACGTTTTGTCACCGGCCAACCGTGAAGATGAAGTTTTCTCCTTGTGGGGAACTATTTTAGATGTTTTCGCCAATTTTATAAGTTTGAAGAAAGAAGAAGTTAGTAAGACTTGGTGTTTGAAGATTGATGGTGTAACCTAAAGAATTGTAGAAATTAAAGGAAGAACTTGGGAGAGGTAAAATGTTAGAAGATTAGAATAAAGTGAAAGTAAAGTTTGATTCAATGAGGAGAAGGCTTATTTATGAATTTACGGCGATAGTTCAACAACGCTAGTGGCCAACCACCAACTTTCGCTCATTAATGATTTGGGGAACTGTACCGACGAGACGTTTCGGTCACTTCCATCGCTTATGTCACAGGGATGACGTCATTAATAGTGAGGATACGAGCTGTGTTTCCTGATGATGTTACCCCCGTAGCAGATGACTCTAGGGTCAGAGGCAGAGCCGACGAGGAGTTCGTGTCGCTGCTAGGGCACCTACTAGAGTTGCAGTTGGGGAGACTCCAGTAGTTTGAGTTAGGGGGCAGGTACCGGAGGTGCCTGCAGTTACCCCCGAACTTTAGGACAATTCCTGAGCATGATTGGTACATTGGCTCAAGAGGGGTTATTTCCGGTTGCACCAGTTACTTCACAGACCGGGGGAGGATCCTAGACTCCCACCGCCCACACTCCAGATCAGCGGGTGTACGTTGGTTAGGTTCTTGGTGTCATGGAGATACAACCTGTGGTTCCAGTTCAGCTCAGGGTCAAAGAAGCAGCATCTGAGGAAGGACAACTTAGATTTGCAAGGTTCAAGAGATATAATCCTCCTGCATTCAGCGATTTGGCTTCAGAGAGTGCACATGGTTTTTTTGAAGGAGTTCCATAGAATCCTCCGCACTATGGATGTTGTTGAGACGAGTGAGGTTGCTTTTACTACGTTCCAGCTTAAGGGAGCGACTTATCAGTGGTGACGGGCATATGACTTGGGTAGCCCGGGCGATCCAGCTTCACTTACTTGGATTTATTTTTCAGAGATGTTTTGAGAAAGTTTGTACCTCAGTCCCTCCGGGATGCATGGTGCGAGGAGTTTGAGCAGTAGCGTCAGGGCACTATGTCAGTATTAGAGTATGCCGTCAGATTCAGTGATTTGGCCAGACATGCACCTGCCTTGGTCGCTACAGTTAGAGGGCGAGTCTGTAAGATTCATTGAGGGGCTCAGTCATGATATTCGGTTTAGTATGGCTCGAGAGTTGGAGTCATATGTTTCATTTCATAAGGTGGGAGGGATCGCTCACCGGTTATGAGGCATGTGGGATCAGGAGCGAGAGAACAGACGAGATCAGGAGAGAGAGTATAGGGAGGCAAGGAGGCCTCGTAGATAGGAGATATCTACTGGTCCTTATTTTGGAGGCAGGGTACGACATGGTAGAAGTTTGTGGGTTAGCCAATTCAGTTTTCACTTTCGGCTTCGTAGTGTTTCAGGTGTTCATGGGTCTCAAAGTACTCGTACTACTCAGTTTCCATATCCACATCAGCAGAGAGGTTTCTTTGAGTGTGGAGATATCAGCCACATGGTGAGATATTATCCTAGGATTCGGGCATATGTGTCACATAGAGTTATTCAGGCAAGTAGAGGGCACCCAAGAGGGGGAGGCCCGACCCGTTGATGTATTTCATATAGTAGGCTGGAGGCCGTTGTGCCAGATATTATCATACATGTATGTTTTGATCTGTTACATAGGGGCACCATTTGCATTTCATTATAGTTTTGCTGGTCGGAACGAGTTCCTTATTTGTTGCTTCACATATGAGTGAGTTTCATGCTTTGCACTTAATTTTCGTGTTTGCTCTTATTGGTAGATTCTATGAATGGTAGCCCATGTCTATCGTTGTTTTTATTCATCATTGAGAGTGGTGAGACTAGAAGTGAGTTCTTGTTGATCATCATGGTAAGCTTGATGTGATTTTTCCTGTGTATTGTTTTGGTTACGAACTGTGATTTGATACTCTACTGGGGTGGGAGTTCAGTGAGTGTTGTGATTTAGTGGCAGAGTTGAGTTAGTGTAACGTTTCAATTTGTATGATATATATTTGGTATGTGATTTAGAGTTGAGGGAGAGACCCTCGTGATCTCTTGTGATTCGATGTTAGAACCAGGCTGAGTACCGCGGTGGAAGTTATAACAGGATGGGATCGTTGTGATTTGTTCGTATTCTTTACTTCTTCCTTGTTATATTTATTTTGTAGTTCATTATTGATTGAGAGTTGTTCCTGTGGGCTTGCTTGGTAGTTCCCTTATGTGTTTCTCTTTTCTATTCAGTCATTTTCGTTATGTGCTTCTTGAGTTTCAGCTTGCGGGGTGTGTGCCTAGTGGTGTTAGTTGTGTCTTGGTGATTTGGGTGTCTAATTATGAGGTCTTCATGTTTCTAGCACCATTATCAGTGTTATAGAGGTTTGAAACAAAGATTCTGTCAAATATGAGGCTAACTGCTAGTCCTGGGTTAATTTCGGGCAGCTATTGTGATCAGAAGTGTTATTAAGGGCCTATGTGTGGTGTGTTATGTTGTGTGGTCATACCTTGTGGGTGTAGGTGATACGCTCAAATTACACTTCTAAAATAGTGTAAAGCGGTCGAAGTCAAATATAATAACCCAACAAGGTTGGGGTCGAATCCCACAGGGAATAGGTGTGAAAATGTCACTATGTTAGTGTGGTTCTTAACTCTAATCGAAGTTCTATTCCGTTAGTGAACAGAAAGGGTGGTGATTAATAGTTTGCTATTTTAGAGAAAAAGTAGTCACAAAGGAGGCTAATTTAGATTATAATTAGTATGGGTAGAATAACCAAGGTTGTGTCCCCTTTTATGGAGTGTAATGCAAGTAGGTATTAATATGATATATTTCTAATGGGAAGTTCTTGATATGCAAATGATTCTAAAGATAACTATCCTAGATTTTCCAATACTACGATAGTATTTTCTCTTTATAATTTTTCCAAATGTAAAAGAGTTGCAATAAATCCGAATCACGTTTTGCCAAATAAAACCAACTTATTCCTAAGTGATTCTATTAAACGAAGTTTAACACCTCGAGTTTTTGGTGTTTACTCTTACCACTTCTAACCCGCTTTTCCAAGCTAAGCTAAAGTTACAACGTAAGTTAATGTTTGCAACCATTAACAAGAAATGTAAGACGAAGAGTAAACACATATCAACTACCCATTATACATATATTCAATGGCAAATACCCAAATACATAACACCCATTTAGGGTTCACAACCTCAGTGTTTAAACTTAGCTACTCATCATAAATAACCAAAAGAAACAAGTATTTAATAGTGTCATGAATGCTTACAAACCACCACTTGCTTGCTCTAATGCTTCCAAAAGTGAAGAATATTTAATGAGAGAATGTTGTTAAAAAGCTAGACAAGAATGACCCACAACACCCCAGTAAATCCTTTTATAGTGGGAAGAAAATTCGGGTGAAAAACAGACAAAAACACCCCTGACGGGCGATATGCGATCGCATTCCTGTCGCATAACAGGAATGCGGTTCGCATCTTGGCTTCTTCCATCGCATCTCAAAACCCTAGGTCCCAGAGATGTATCGCATTTGGGAATATGCGATCCGCATTAAAGGTATGCGATCGCATTCATGCGTCGCATTTGCAGTGTGGCTTCAGGCATCAGATGAACATGCGATTCAAATGCGGTTCGCATTTGGGATATGCGGTCGCATATGTGGCCGCATTTCACTCCTTAATTTTGACTCAACTCTCTGTTGCGGTATGCGACCCCCAGGTTTGAAATGCGATTCGCATGTTGAAGATGCGATCGCATTTGACCATTTTCCTTCTCTTTTCTTTTCTTTTAACTTCCCTTTGCATGGTCTTGAGTGTTCACACCTTGTGTACTGCAAAATACCAATATTCTACGATTAATAAGAGTAAATGCTCTTGAAACGAGCCCTAATCTAAGCAATATGGTATTAAATGTGTCGAAATTCTCCGGCACATCAACACCCCCAACTTAAACTCTTGCTTCTCCTCAAGCAACTACATCGACTCCATCTTGTCCTAGACTCTAACTACATGATCGGAAACAATTTGTGACCACGGGCAGTGTTTGGCGTCAGTACTACAAGCATGTATTTCATCCAATCCTCGACAGTTACCATTATCGACAGAAAATTTAATCAACTTATGAACCTTGAGCCTCACGCGTCTTGACAAGATGTTACCTTCAGCTGAGTGTGCTTATACCCTATCTCGAGAACTCACTTAATGTTAACTCCACAGCACATGTGCCCTCACCACAAGGAAAGAAGGTTCCCAATCACAATATTTACAATATTGACAGCAATGGGACTATTTACAAGACACTCACACTCACAAAGACGTTCAAGTGCTACAAACGATCATACCATAGGCTTGCCCTTATTTTAATTCATAGCATATTCAAGAGTATTCAGTTGGAGATCCCATAAGGACTTTATAAGCTTGTAACGTAGGTTTGGGGAAAGGTAGGATACACATTTGGGAAATGGCTACACCCTCCTTGAACACTACTTACATTTTTCTTTCTTTTTGCACTTTGTGTCCATTCAAACCACATAGCTTCATTTGCATCTAGTTACCAACATCGAACCACTTTAAATACCTCAATCAATCTCTTCAAAGCTCCCCTATTCTTTTTGTGCTTTTCTTTTGTATTTTCCTTTTTGTATTTTTCTTTTGTATTGTTTTTTTTTTATTTTTTATTTTTTATTTTGGAGCTTGATTTCAAAAGAGTACCTTCCTAGTTTCCATTTTGACACTGCACCCCCAACTTAGGCTTTTTGCCTCATGCTCAATATTCAAGGAGGGACGGGTTCAAAAGAGGAATTATTTTTCAAGAGGGAAAGGCTAGTATTGAGGTAACCAAAGAAAAGTTCAAGGCTCAAATGGGATAACTAGTGATAATATGTAAACAATGGTGGCTTGAAAGGCTAACGGGTTTTTAATGACGCAAAGAATGCCTAAGGTCATTTCTCCAACCAAACATAACTATCATTAGCATTGAAAAACCAACCGGGCAAGTTCTAGATGATGGAAGCAAACACAAGAATTATTTGTACAAACACTAACACACATGGCACATGACTGTTTAGTTTCCATGGTTGTGGTTCAAGGGTTAGGGCTTGCCGCCTCAAACTTTCATTATTCACAGGTAACCTTCCACGTATACATAATGTCAAAAGGTGAGTCTCAAGTTCACAGATATTTTTTTATTTTTTTTTATTTTTATATATATCGAGATGATATGGATTATTCACAGGTATACATGCTTGAGACTAGATACCTACACTTGGCCGGTTATTATGTTTCCTCCTAGTACCATGGTTCTACTATAACACCTTTGGAAAAGAACCCGGCGAAGAAAAACCAAAGGGAATTCATTACTAACTACAACGGATTCAATCTTAACAATAACAACAATTTTATGAACAAAATGTCTTCATATATGAAGTACGGATATATACATCAAGAAGTTGCACCTCGAACTGCTAGCAAAACGACGCAAAATACAAAATACATCCAGTTTTATAACAAGTAGCAGAAGAGTACAACATTTTAATATCACAGACGAATCACAACAAATAAACACAAATGAGCCACCACCCCCAACTGGAAAGCATGCATTGTCCCCAATGCATAAGAATGTAAAGAGTAAGTGAGGGGCTCCCTGGGGCACTCTAAGCGCTATGGGAGGCTGTGGCATGCTGTGTGGGGGAGGGATCCTCAACCACCACAGGGACAGGAGCAGAGGACTGCTCAACAGGAGTGGTGTCAGCGACTGCCGTAGTGGGAGGAGCAATGGGCTCAGTATCCAGAGGGATGGCTGTGTGTGAACTGTGTCCCTCGGCTGCCAATGACTGTGCTGCTGATGATGGTGCTGCTGCCGACGTGCCGGTATCCTCCAAAGAGCGCTGGATGGCAAGCTGCAGCAGTGCCTCTTATGATTGCTTGGCGGCTCTGGCCACCAGACTCGCAGCGACTCCTTTGCCCTTCCCCTGAGGGTCCTGCTCCTGCTCGTCCTCATCGGACCAGGACGATTGCTCAGATGACTCGTCCCCAGATTCAGAAACATCGTCGGAACGAGCACCTGTAGAGGGAGGAGTAACAGTAGTAGCTGCCGGGGTGGTCATCAATGTGGAGAAATCCAATCCAAGCCCCGGCTCAGACACATCGCCCCCCTGGTCACCATCCTTGGGTAGGAGGGAGGAAAAATCAAACTCCAGGCTCTGCAGCTTCTTGAGCTCAGACTGCAGAGTGGATACATCAGCCCGCACCTCTGGTAGGTGTCGAATTTCACCCCCCTAAACTTTCTCAACACGCGCCTCCAACTCATGGAGGCGACCCTCTAGCACAGTCACTAACGACTGAATAGGGGTGAGGGCCTGCCGAATAAGGGATGGGAGCTCGCTCAGAAGCTTGTCGATTTTGGCATTGGCGTGCTGAGCTAGACGACCCAGCTGAGAGAGAATAGGCCGTGGAATGGTGGAGGAAGAACCAACTTTGGTAGATGCTTGGGATGGAGTAGCAGAAGGTGCGGGTCGAGGTGGATCGGATGTCTGAGGCTCTGAGGGATCCTCCTCTGTAGTGAGCACTGGATTGACTG
>ML283306.1:8977-24756 GCA_005239495.1 Nicotiana undulata
ATCGAACCTGTGACTCAGGGGCTAGTAAAATATAAGTGTAATTCCTCCCTGATCACCAATCAAACCTGTGACTCAGGGGCAATGAAAATATAAGTTCTCCCCGATCACGAATCATACCTGTGACTCGGGGGCCATGAATGCATGAATGCGTATATATGACTGCATGAATGCATATATATATGTGTATATATTGACACCGTGGTACCGACTCGCCCACATTCAACGGGATCGGATACTCACATCTCACTTGATAGCCAAAGTTAGGATTTTTATCATATTATCCTCTTTGCTCACAATATTACCATGATGGAACAATTCAAGTACAAGAAGGAATTTTAACCACCTTCATTTAGCTCAACAGCTCATTATCAAGACTTATTTCATTATTCAAGTATAAGAAGGAATTTTAACCACCTTCATCCAGCTCAACAGCTCATTATCTCATTTACTCTTTGCTCTTTATCAATTATATCAGGAGTAACACAATTACTCAATTGATGGAGTTCATAATTCTTATCTGAATATTATGTACATTTAATTCGCAGCTATCATAGCTCAATTTCATCATATATCAGTAATAACTCGTACAAAACATCAGATAATATCAAGCAAAAGTTAGAACATGCTCGTGGGTCCTACGGCTACGCAACATACAGTATAGTTGCCACGTACGGACTCTCGTCACGTGGTGCGTACGTAGCCCCCTCAACAAGCACAATTAGCAACAAAGAGCCTAGGGGACATTTCCCCCTTACAAAGTTTGGAAAGGAGACTCACCTGGACAAGTGCTCCTCCGGCCAACGGACCAATCAACACGACGCACGAATCCTCCGAATCACCCTCGATGGCTCGCAACTAGCCAAAAGCACATAATTATATCAATTTAGGAAGATTCGAGGAGGATTTATCAAATATTTCCTCAAAAACGTATTCTTGACGTACTTTGGAAATTCAACTCCGAGCCTCGGCGTCCGAAAAATTATAATTCTTGAAGAAACGCGCTATACGTCGCCTAAGGATCAAGATTAACTCAATTAATCATCCCTCAATGGCCCAAAAATAAGAATTCACATTTTCATCAAAACCCTCTATTCTCCCCAACAATTTCTTATGAATTTCTATGAATTAGGAAGAGGAAATTCTCAAAGAACGGAAGAATTGACATGCGGAGGGTTACGAAATCACTTACCTGAGTTTCTAGGCCAAAATACCCGTTCAGGAGCTCTTGGGGTCGTCAACAATGGAGGAAAGTATGATTTTGGGAAAGAAATCACGACTTGGGCCTTTTATTAGGACTGCCAAGCAGTTTCCGCACCTGCGGAAATTGGGTCGCGCCTGCGGAAAATGGCCTGGGCACTGGGGGAATTTTTTGCACCTGCGGACATTTGTGCGCACCTGCGGAGCCGCACCTGCGGAGAATAGGCCACTCTTGCGATGGCCTGGGCCCCTGGGGAAGGTCGTGCCTGCGGGCCTTTGTCCGCTCCTGTGGAGCCGCGCCTGCGGAGAGAAGGCCGCTCCTGCGGAAGAAGCCGCACCTGCGAATGGAATTCCGTTGGTGCGAACCTCGCGCCTGCGTCTCTTGGACCGCAGGTGCGGTCACACCAGTAAATTCCCACCAGCAGTTCAATTGCTGGTTTTGACCCCTGTCGGGGTCCGGGAAACCCCTAGGCCCACCTGAGCCCTCGACAAATTATACCAACAAGTCCCAAATCACATGACGGACTTGCTAGAGCTCCCAGAACACTAAAAACATCATTCAAACCAAGAATCACTCTCCAAAACCCCTTAGATCAAACTTAGTATTTCAAGAAAAAGCAAATGGCTCACTGATACGCCGAACGAGTCTATACTGCTCGGAATGACCCCAAATTTTGCGTACAAGTCATAAATGACTATACGGAACTATTGCCAGTTCCGAAATTCCATTCGGACCATGATATCATGAGGTCCAATTCCAGGCTAAATTCCAAATCACATGAAATCCTGAATTCCAATTCAGGCGCCGAAATACTCCCGGGTCATCAGAAACCCGAGGCGAACACACTCCCAAGTCCGAAATCATCATCCAGAGCTGCTGGAGCTATCTGAACTTGATTCCGAGGTCGTTTTCTAAAAATGCTGCTTGGAACCAAATCAGCCAAATAGGCTAGCTTTCAGGAACCAAGTGTTCCTGAACTGGGCAAAACACTTCTGAATCTCAAACTACCCGCCCACACAAGTCATAAGGCACGAGTAGTCACTATGGGAAGAGTCATTCACGGGAACGGAGTCCCAACACACAAAACGACCGGCTGGGTCGTTACAGTGGCTCTGTAGCTGGTTGCGCTGAGCGTCGATAGTGGTGCCCTCTCCTCCTCCTTATATCAGTTCTGGTGAGCCCTATTTCCTCCCGAGGCCGTGTGTAAATCTATGTTGCTCTATTTTGTACATGTTTTTCTATTTCAAGGTATAGCCGGGGCCTTGTCGCCAGCAGGATTATGTCCATCTTCCTTATTTCTAGAGGCTCCGTAGACACTTATGTGGGTCTTGTACGTTTGGGTAGTTGTTGGGTTAACACGTAACTGTAATCCCCTCTCTTAAATATTGTAATCAGTATGTATGTTTTGGGAGACCTAAATGTTGGTATCGGTATATAAGAAATAATGGGCTAACATTATGAATGTATGCGTTTGATTTATCTCATGCTAACTCAGTAAACAATGTTATGCTATAAACTCGGGGATTAAATGAGTCGGGTAGGATCGACTAAGAAGGCTTGCTTGACTGGGTTCACTCGGTTGAGCATCGGTCGCGTCCCTCAGGGTTGGGGTGTGACACCTTGTCCTTATTGTAAAGGACCACACTCGTGGCAAAATTGTTTAAATTCTCCCGCGGGTGGATTGTGCGCACAATCTCAAACCCATGAGTGGAGTATTTGTGATAGGTGTGGTTGCCAAAATGTTCATTGGTATGATTGTGTATATTTGTCCGTCCCTTCCCCAATCCCCCGCTATGATGATTCTACTTTTTGTGATGAAAAGTTTAGGGATGAGGAAGTTGAAGAAATTGAGCATGGCCGAAGTGGAAAGTTCAGGCTCATGTTGGAATGCCTACTTGAAGAAGGAAACAAAGAGCAAAATGCTTTGGAGGAGCTTTTGGAAAATAGCCTCCAAAATGAATTGGCACTTGAAAGGTTGCACTCACAAATGGATAAAATGATTGAAGCCTTGAGGGTTCAAAAAGCCTCGGAAGTGAGTGATAGACAAGAACCTTTCGTGGAGGTTGAAGTTGAAAATCCTTCTTTGGAACTTGATCAAAACCAAGAAGAACTCTCAAATGCTCAAAATGAGAGGATTATGCTCATGTTGGAGGCCATTCTTGAAAATGAGGAGAAGCGCAACTTTTCACTCGAGGACTTAAAGCATGATGTGACTCAAAATGATGAGCATATCCGCACTTTGGAGGATCAAATGAAAGCATTGATGGAGGCTCACTATGCCTCTCAATTTGAAAGTGTGGAAGGAAGCCAAGAAGAGTCCAATTCCGAGGAAGAAAGTGAGCTTTACTTTGAGGAATCAAGATTTAAACATCCGCCAACCGATTCCATGAGTATTATTGCTGCCAAGAAAATTGTGGATTTAGAGTCAACGGGTGTAAATGAAAATTTGGTTGATATTGACTCTAATCCGGGGGAAAAAGAGGATGTCAAAATTCGGGAAAAATTGGAAGTTGGAGGGTTGAAGTCACATTCCAAGCACTTTTCAACATTGGATTTGTGTGATGATATGGGAATTGAACTGCACGAATCAATGAAAGATTGCGCGGAGGAAAGACTAATACCTTACATCCTACAATTTGAGAGAACAAGAAAGCAAAATGACATTCCTCACATGAGATCCAAGAAGTGCAAAATGAAAAAATTAATGCTTGGCTCGGTCATCGACTTACCACCCCCATTGCTCGTGGTCACAAGCTTGATTCCAAGCTACGTGGCCGGTTCATATCATCCAAGTGGCGAGAAAAGTGGTAAAGTTGACTTGCGTCGTGCCACGACGTTAAATGCGGCGCTTGGTGGGAGGCAACCCATTGTTTTCAATTTTTTTTGTCTGTTTTGAAATATTATTTTTTAGAATAGCTTAGTATATTAGTTTGCACTAATCTGCCAAGTTTCAGATTTTTTGGAGCTATGTTGCGAATTTTTGAGAGCGGGAATGTACCAAAACATTGGCTGCCAGAAATGTTCCGCTGAACCCAGACATTTTTGCACCTGCGGTCAGAAAATCTGCAGGTGCGTCTTCGCAGAAGCGGCTTCAAAAGAGCAGATGCGGTAATTACCGCAGGTGCGGTTATATTGCCGCAGAAGCGGTATCGCAGAAGCGCCTATATTTCCGCAGGTGCGGAAATCGTGCAAATGAAATCCCTAACTTTCATTTCAGCAGATAAGTTCATTCTAATTATTTTCCCCAGCACCCAAAATCCCCCATCTCTCAGAACTCCAACATACTGCTCACTGCTCGTGAATTTCCAGTGCACTCACACGAGACACAAGTATTTTCTTCTCCCTTGCTCTTCTATTTTCTTCTTCTTCTCCTGCTATTTTTTTCTTTTTTTTTCTTGCTCAATCCTTTCATGGATGTCTTCCTCTATTCCCAGAACCCCCCCTCTAATTTAGGCTAGCATTTGAGTGAGGATTTGGTTGAGAGTAGGATAATGTGTGATGGATTCAATAAAACAAAATCGGTGGGGAATTCTGAGTACCCAAATCATGTGAAGAAGAAGCTATCCTAAACTGCCCGTAAAGTGTTCGATAAATCGTGTAACAAAAATTATGTATTAAGTACCTAAAACTCAGCATTAATAAAGTCAGAGGTCCATTTAGTACACAAATTTGGAAGTCTTGAGTACAAATTAGTACTAAAAACCCATGTTTCAAGTGAAAAAGATTGAAAAGTTTGCTGGGTAGTTGAACCCTTAGACGAGGTCCACAGATGTGATCTTTGTGCCGTAAATGCAGCTCTGCACCTGCGTTGACTGTTCTGCAGGTGCGATTTTTGGGCTGCCTGAGCAAAACCGCAGAAGCGGTTGAATTATCGGAGATGCGGGACTGCACCTGCGGTTAAAATTCTGCAGGTGCAGAAACTGGGCAGCGTAGCAGATTCCAGTAGCTTTTCATTTAGCCATTCCCGGGCCCATTGAACTTGGTCTTTTGGCCTAATTGCAGTGTTTTAATTTTCTTAACAAGATACTACTGCCTGACTAACTTCGTTTTGATTTTTTATAGGTACTTTGAGCTAAAAATGGATCTAAACATGAACATAAATGCTCCGGAAAGCCATGAAATTGAGGAGGATGTTGGGGAACAATTTGAAAATTACTGTTTCATGTCTGCTGACTGTCATCACTGGTATTATAACAACCTCCTCACCAAGAAATTAGTGCTTGAGAAAGGGATCGCAGAGGATAAATTGGCCGAGTTGCTCCCGAATTTCTATGGACGTTTGCAATCCTCTGGATGGTCATGCTTCATTCCAACTCCTTGCAAGGTCAATGAGGAGTGGGTTCGTGAGTTTTACACAAACCTCAAGCGTACAAACTTCGCCGACCCACAACTCATCATTAGAGGCAAAACAGTGAAGTTCGGGGTGGAAGAAGTTAATGATGCCCTCGAGATTCCTAACCATCCACTTGAGCCACTACAAGAGAAAGACAAATGCGACAATGTTGCATGTCTTGTGTCTAAGTTGTATCCTGAAAGCGTCAGAGTAAAGTGGGCAAACAAAAGAAAGGGCTTGAAGTCAATCGACTTCACAGCCGAGGCTAATATATGGCTCTATATCTTGTGCAACAGGGTGTCTCCCTGTGGGAATGTACCAGACGTGTCTTACACCAGAGCCCTGATCATTGCTTGCCTTCTTGATGACATCCTAGTGAATGTGGGCTATTATATCTTGAGGGAGCTGCAGCAGTATTTGCTTGAAAATAGCGCAGGGTTAATGTTTTCTTCCTTGATTACAGAATTATGCAGGCGAGCAGAGGTAGAGGAGTGAAGAACTGATCATTGGCTGCCCGCCGACAAACCCTTCCACCCATTAAGAGTAACGGGTGAGGGTAGTGCAGTAAAAGGAAAAAAGAGGAAGGTCACCACCATTACTGCCGGATCCGGATCCTCTTCATAGATTTCTCCAGTTGAGGGTCCTTTTGGGGAGATGAACTCCCAGTTTGCAGCCTTGTGGGACCTAGTGTCTAAGCTCCCCGGTGGGCCGTCCCACTCCCAGCCTCCGCCCGACTATTGCTCCAATGCTGAGATGAGGACATATTTAGAGGCTCAGGGTAAGATGGCAATATCTATTACCCAACTTGACACCGCATATACCAGCTTGGCCAAGGCGCATGTTGACCTTAAGGAGGCCTTTGACAAGGAAAAAGAGAAAAACAAAATGAAAGGAAAACTCTTGGTCAAAGTGTGGAGAGGAGTCAAGGCAATATTCAAGTGGGGGCAGCCGAACAAGAAAATACCGGTTGCAGATGATGAAGACAGTGAGGACTACTCGTTCATGACAGATTGTGATGATGCCGATGCAGATGATGATGGCGAGAGTTCTCAGCATCACTGATTAGACTCTTCTCCTGCAGTCTGCTAGTCTGATGCAGACTTCAGGGAGACCCTCAAACTATGTTCTTTACTTTGATATTGTGCAGTGGGGACACTGCAATGTTTTTAGTTGGGGTTGGCTTTAGGAGCACATTGTATCTATTATGACTTTGTTTATGACATTGTTTATGTGCCCTTGCCGGGCTTCTTTGTTGTGTATGGATAATATGTGTCCTTGCCGGGCTTATTTTGTGATATCATGTGCTCTTGGTGAGATTGGTGTGATTAGTCTATTTTTATTTTTCTTATGTTATTTATTTTCTTTAGTAGCTTGGTGATATTAGCAGTAGTTGTTTTTATTTTAGTATTTTTTATTAGTAGTTTTGTTCTTTTATTTTTTTATTTCTTTAATAGTACTTCCTTGGGTTTTCTTCATGCTACGGTTCTTTCCCAAGGAATATTTTGAAGTGAACTGGGTGACTTTTCCCTATGATAGATGTCGTGACAACTTTCTTAAGGGAATTAGTCGTGTTTTGCTAGGAGGAGGCTTTTGGATTATTTGGTACTAACGAAATTAGCCTCTCGTATGTGAAATATGAATTAAGAATACCCCTCCGAATTTCGGTTTTGAATTAAAACAAGTACGTTACATGGTGAAGAATAATTATTGTGATAAGTATTTGGCTCTTTTAGTGACTCTTTGCCCACTAGTTTGAAAAATATTGCTCTAGACTCCTATTAAAAAATAAAATTGATCCGTCTTGATTAATTCATGTGCCATGTGTGTTATTATTTGTATAAATAAATCTTTTTCTTACTTCTATCATCTAGAACTTGCCCGGTTGGTCTTTCAATGCTAATGTTAATGACAGTTGGTTGGAGAAATGACCTTAGGCATTCTTTGTGTTATTTGAAAAACCCCTTTAGCCTTTCGAGCCACCCATTGTATGGATATTATCACCAGTTACCCTATTTGAGCCTTTAACCTTTCTTTGACCACCTCATTGCAAACCTTTCCCCTTTTGTAAAATAATTCCCTCTTTTGAACCCGTCCCTCCTTGAATATTGAGAATGAGGAAAAAAGCGTAAGTTGGGGGTGAGGTGTCAAAGTGGAAATTGGTAAGGTTGTAAATTGAGTGTAGGATATGTACCTCAAAATATTCACATGAAATTATTCAAAGCTCCAAAAGAAAAATATAAAAAAAAAGAAGAAAAAGAAAAGAAAAAGAGATATATGTATGTATATAAATATGGAGTCTTGAAGAAAATTAGAGAGGTATTTAAGGTGGTTCTATACTGGTAACTAGATGCAAATGAGGCTATGTGATTTAAAAAGAAACAACGTCAACAAGAAAGAAAAATGTGAGTAGTGTTCAAGGACGGTGTAGTCACTTGTATCCCAAATGTTTATCTGACCCCTCCCTAAACCTATATTACAAGCTTAAAAAGTCCTTATGGGATCTCCAACCGAATGTTCTTGAATATGCGATGAATTACAATAAGGGCAAGATTATGGCATGATTTGTTGTAACACTTGAAATTCTTTGTGAGTGTGAGTGTCTTTGTGAATTTGTCCCTTGTGTTGTTCATGTAAATATGGTAATTTTGGGACTTTCTTTCTTGTGAGGGCACATGAATTAGAATGGATGGGTGAAATTGATATATTCGGAAATGAGTGAGTTGAGCATATGTAGTGGACTAGTGTTTTTGAGTCACTTCTTGAGGCTTATTCTTATCACTTGATTATTTTGAAACTCCCTTGCACTTCTTGAAGTTGTTTTTGAATGAGGGAGTTATTCGGGTAAGATGCACATACTTGAGCCTAATTATTAGTACTAACCAAATTCATAAGTATAATGCTTAGTTGGGGAATGTGATTTGTAAATGATAGCAATACGACTTGTGCTTTAAATGGTAGAACCTCATTGAGTTGTTGGTTTTGATTTGCTTGAGGACAAGCAAAAGATTTAAGTTGGGGGTGTTGATGAGCGGTGATTTTACCACTCGTTTTAGCCTCTTTTCGTTAGATTTTGCATCCTTCAATGATAACGTGAGGTCATTTACAGTGTGTATTGTTCGAATTTCAGGAAAATGATGCCACGAAGTGATTTGCATTGAATTGAGCAAAAATTGGTTGAAGGAGTGCAAAACTCTCCAGGGATTCCGCATATGCGGAGCATAGATCGCAGAAGCGATCTCGCACCTGCGTGGAGGAGTCCGCATCTACGGATCTTTAGTAACATTGCCTGGGATCGCACCTGCGAGTCAAGAACCGCAAAAGCGGTTCCACACCTGCGATTGGAAGGCCGCATCTGCAGATCCAACACTCATCTTCATCTTCCGCTTCTGCGATGGGCTATCCGCATCTGTGGAGCCGCACCTGCGAGAATTCTTCCGCAGGTGCGGTCAACGGGCATCAAACCTGGACAGATTTGTAAAATCACACTTTCTCAATCCCAAACCCACATATACTCGACCTAGCAGATATTTTCAGTATCGTTGGCATTTTTAAACATATTTTGAGTCTTGAAGACAAGAGAGAACAAGTTTTGAAGCTAGGGTTTGCACACACACTTGGGTTTTGAAGATTTCAAGCTTGTGGTTAAGGATTTCTTACCCATTTATGTTTATTTCTTTATTTCCCTACTTTGTATTTAATATTTAAGTGTGTAGTATTTATTTCCAACACTTAATCCTGTGTATGAAAATATTCTTGTTTAAAGTGTGGATTAAATACCTTGTTGTGCTTATGTATTGAATGATTTTCATTTATTTATGAAGTAAGTTGTTGTTTCTTTAATTATTCTTGTTCTTTAATGTTTTCAAAGGGATTAGCTAACACTAGGACTCGCCCATTAACTCCGAATTAATTTTGGAAAAAATAATTTGGGGTTGGGAAAGATTAATTAAAAAGAACTTGAGGTTTTAACCCTCATTTTATAGATTCTACCTAGGAATAAGATTGAACTACTTGTCGCCATATCCGGGTGTACTTAATCTCTTAATTGGGTTAGGAATAATTCAATTAGGAAGTCTTGTTAGTCTTCGGAAGCTAATTAAGAATCATTAATCGTGGCTAATTAACATAAACTCGCTCATATTTATAAAATCATGAAATACATTGGATTGTTACTTGAGTGTAATTCCCGATGCATTCATTCTTGTGTCCATTGATCATTTTACTTGCTTTCTAGGTTAGTTTATATTTTTGCATTTAGTTATAATATTTCTTCAACCAAAAATCTAAGTGTTTGGCATTGCGCGATAAGTGATAATTCTCTTACATTGCTAATCGCCTATATATTGTTCTCTGTGGGATTCAACCCCAACCTAGTTGGGTTACTATATTTGACATCGATCGCTTACACTATTTTAAGGTGTAATTTGAGCGTATCAATGAGAAATGGAGGGAAAATAAAATATTTGAGTTTCATTTGAGATTCCCTCCTTGTTGAAGGGACATTGTCCATATTGGAAGAGGAAGAGGGTTTTAATGGGTATATAAGCAATTGCTCTTCTTCTAGCTCTTAAAGAGTTGAGAAGAAGGCAAGCCTCACGCCGTCTTCCTCGTCTATCACGACCCGAAATCCCACCTTTCGGGGTCGTGACTGCGTCTAACATTGAAGCCGCTAGACCAGCCAACGTGCACAATATTTGACCTTGATGGAACCACGTAACGGTATTTAAAACCATTAACTTTCAATCACGACTACTGAAATAACTCGAATCCATTAAGGTTCAACCTTTACCGAAAACATCCTACACCATTAACTTTCAAATCTTTACCGAACATCCCAACTCATATCAAACGTTTCACAGCAGAAAAATAATATTACTTCAACAAAACTCATAATGAAATGATAAGACAACAACAACGAACAATCCCAAAACCGGGGTGTCACAACCTCACGAACTAACTAACTGAGTGCTAAATACAAAGTCTGAAAGAAATTTAAAATTGTCTTGGAACTAGAAGAAAAAGGCAAGACAATGAGGAAATCCAAATGTAGGAGAGACACCAAGGCCCACGAACGCCAGCGGGTATACCTTGAAGCTCTGGGTGGACTGAAGGTGACTCCCTCAACGCGGTCCACTGGGTCCGGATGCGGGATCTGCACAACATTAAGAAGTGCAGTGTAGCATCAGTACAACCGACCCCATGTACTGAGTAAGTGCCGAGCCTAACCTCGGCCGAAGTAGTGACGAGGCTAGACTTGACATTAACGATAACTTGTCCTATTCTACAGCAGGTAACAAAGAATAACACAAGGCAGGAGATGAGCATGCAAGTAAGGGATACAGGAGCAGTAAAGGGGGGACAAGTGAAGTAAAGCAGTCACATCGACATATAGACGTGATCCAGAGAAACAATCCAACCTACTCGACAACGAAACAAGTATAAATGTCAGAAAAATAAACAATGGCACGACATCACCCTTCGTGCTTTTACTCTCTTCCTCACAATGCAATGTACAAAGAATCATGGCACGGCATTTACCTTCGTGCTTATAATCAATAAAATCATGGCACGGCATTTACCTTCGTGCTTATAATCAAAAAAATCATGGCACGGCATCACCCTTCGTGCTTTACACTCTTCCTCACTATGCAATGTTATCAAATATCATGGCACGGCATCACCCTTCGTGCTTTACACTCTTCCTCACCAAACAGTAACAGATAACATAGCAAGGAGTACAACATAGTGGAAATAAGCAGTTCAAATTTCCCGACAAGGGGGAAACATCAATTAGTAGCTCAAGAAATGCCTGACAAGGGTCTCAGCTATAACCAATTACCTCAATCACGTACTCTACACTTGTATTACCATTCGTATCAACACTTCTCAAACTCAACAGCCAATACTTTCAATCAAGAATAAATTACCAAGTAAAGACAATCTCATAATGTGCTAAACATGGAAGAGATACTGCAATTTCTATCAAATAGACTCACGGGCATGCTTGACACACATTGCATAGGTACTCGTCACCTCACCTATGCAATGAACATGATAATCACTTAGCACATAGCAAATAATACCTATTCCCTCACCAAAGTTAGGCAAGACACTTACCTCGGTCCAAAGTATGGCAATCAACCCTCTAAGACCGCCTTTACTTTATAATTCAACTCCGGAACCACAATATCTAAGCATAATTAACTTAAGTGTATCAATAATAACTCAATAACACTATCCCATAGCCTAAATACACAATTCCTACCATTCTTTAAAAATTCCCAAAATTTGACCCCGGGCCCACGTGGTCTAAACTCGAGATTCGGACCAAAACCCGTTCATCCATTACCCCACGAGTTAAAATATATGATTTGTTTCAAGATTCGACCCCAAATTGAGGTTGAATCACCCAATTTTCTCAAAAACCTAATTCTACCTAAAATCCCTAATTTCTACTTGATTTTATGATTTTAGGCCTAGATTTCTAATAATTATGAAAGGAAAATGGAAGAAATTATAGAATCACTTACCCAAGTGTTTATGGAGGGAAGTTAGCTTGAGGATCGTCAATGGGGTTTGGAGAAGGAGAGAAGGGTGCAAAAATAAGAAATCCTGTAATGATATTCTGTTTTGGGTATTTTAATAACTGGGCAGAAATATCTCTATGCGATCGCGGAAGCAGGGATGCGATCGCATAGAGACCAAGGCTAGGTGCACTGCGATCGCGGAATGGCTATTGCGATCGCACAGGTATACAACCCCTCCCTTATGCGATCGCACAAAGGAAACAGCGACCGCACATAGTATTTTCCTCCAGCTGCCCTTACCCACCTAATACACTATGCGATCGCGGAGTATACTATGCGATCGCATAGTGTAACAGACTACCCCCCAGGCACGAAGCTATGCGATCGCAGGCCAATCAATGCGATCGCATAGAGTAATGGAACTGACACCAGCAAAAAATGCAATTACACCAGATTTTCCTATCTTTTTACACCCCGTGTGCTACCCGAAACTCACCCGAGCCCTCGGTTCTCAAAACCATAAACACACACGTCTCCCAATACATCCTACGGACTTATTCAAGCTTTTAAATCATCAAAATATCATCAAAAATACGAAATTAAATCTCAAAACTCTTAGAAATTTCTTAAAACTTCATAAAGCTTAGCTTATCCGATTTCAATCCGAATCACGTCATTTCAAGTCTGTTTTACACCAAATTTCACAAATAAGTCACATAACATATAATAAACCTGTTCTGGGCTCCGGAACCATAATGCGGGCCCGGTAACACGGTTTTCACATAATAATTTATTTTCAAAATCCTTTATTATTTTCAGAAAACAATTTTCTTTAAAAATTCATTTCTCGGGCTTGGGACCTCGGAATTCGCTTCCGGGCATACGCCCAAGTCCCATATTTTCCTACGGACCCTCCAGGACTGTCACATCACGGGTCCGGGTCCATTTACCAAAAATGTTGACCAAAATCAACTTTGTTTAATTATTCAATTCAAAGTTCCATTTTTATCGAATTTTCACTTAGAAGCTTCCCGGCTACATGCTCGGGCTGCACACACATATCGAGGTGAGATTAACGGAGGCTTTCGGGGCCTCGGAACACAGATTTAGCTAGAATTACTTAGGATGACCTTTTGGGTCATCACATCGTCGCTCGCTCGGCTTCGACTTCGGTCAATTGATTCATTAAATTTTTGGATCAAATTTGTTTGTTAATAGTAAATATTAACAGAAATATTATTAAATATCCGCTTAAAAATAGCCATTTATGTTATGGCAGTTTTGCATAAACAGCCATTTTGAAGAGTTGCACCTCTTCAGATTTCATCCCAACATTAGCTATAAATACAAGTCCATTCTCTCATATTTTCCATACGAATTTCTGAGTTCTCCTCATTTTTTCTGTATATTTTTAATTTCAAAGAAAGCAACATTAAGTGAGATTTGCTACCGAACTTTGTCTTCGCTGAAACACTGGGGTTTGAAGTATCACTAACCAGTGTGTAATTCATTCTATCCTGGGAGAAAATAATCCATAACCTTGGGTACTAGGAGGGAATTAAATTCCTTAAGGAAACATTGTGAATTCAGTGAGCTCGAATTGATTTTTGTTTCGTGCGCATTTCTGTTTATATGTTATTTTATTTTCTCCAGAATTAGTTTACAAATACAGATTACTAAGAGACTTGTCATTATACCTGCCACCATCTTTGCCTTTTTAGTAGAAATAATAATAATAAAATAAGTATTTCTACAAACATATAATATTCTAAAATTCTCCGCAACTTTCATTTGCTTTTTTATCCAACTATACCCAATATCTTAGAACTTTGCAACAGTTCCTTTTTATATATTTATTTACTCACAGTCAGTATATTTTGAAGGACTTTGTGTGGTTTAATTCATCTTCTTCACTAGGTCAGTAACTTTTCTTTAATTTTCTTCCACTTCTTTTCAAAAAATAAAAAATAAAATGATTTCATGTTGAATGAGTGTTCCAATTCCATATCTGTTTCCCTTCAATTCTTTCCCCAAACCTACTACCATTTTCAACTTTCACGCTTGAAATATATGAGTCATTGTATTTGAAAGAGATTTTTTATGTCAAACTATCTCCCCAATATTCTTTGGTAACCCTCTTTCTTCTGTTATTTTTGTATGATCTTATTTCTATTATATAGAAAAAGACAAAGTTGGTCGACCAAAGGCAGACTTGTCATTATACCTGCCACCATCTTTTCCTTTTTCGTAGAAATAATAATAATAAAATAAGTATTTCTACAAACCTACAATATTCTAGAATTCTCTGTCGCTTTCATCTCTTTTTTTAACCAACCATACCCAATATCCTAGAACTCTCCAACAGTTCCTTTTATACATTTATTTACTCCCCGTCAGTATATTTTGAAGGACTTTGTGTGGGTTTAATTCATCTTCTCCACTAGGTCAGTAACTTTTCTTTAATCTTCTTCCACTTGTTTTCAAAAAAGAAAAAAGAAAATGATTTCAGGTTGAATGAGTGTTCCAATTTCAGATCTGATTTTCTTTCACCGCTTTCCCTCAAACTTTTCCCGAACCTACTACCATTTCCAAATTTCACGGCTGAAATATATGAGTCATTGTATTCGAAAGAGATTATTTATGTGAAACTACCTCCCCAATGTTCTTTGGTAAGCCTCTTTTCTTCTGTTATTTTTGTATGATGTTTATTTATGTTTTGAATTTGAGTGTTAATAATCTGTCTACTATATAGAAAAGGCAAACATGGTAGAAATTCAAAAAACAAATAACAAAAGTATGAGGGAAATGTTGAAATGAGAGAGAATGTCACGACCCAAATTTTCCTCTGTTGGGTGTGATGGAGCCTAGTCTTAGGGACTAGGTAAGCCTAACATTTTCACTGAACAACAACAATAATAAAGGAAATATAACTGTCTCGATATAGAAATCTTGACAGAGTTTAAAATTTCCCAAAACCCGATAAATACAAGTCATAAGCTCTACGAATTTACTCAAAACCTCTAATTACCATTGTTCAGAATGAATACAACAGGGTATGAATAGTAAATACAAGAAGGTGACTCCGAAGCCTGCGAACGCAGGAGAAGGTTACCTTGAGTCTCCTCATCAAAGATCCACGTAGCTAAGAACAACAATTACCTGGATCTGCAGACAAAAATGCGTAGAAGTGTAGTATGAGCACACCACAGCGGTGCCCAGTAAGTATCAAGACTAACCTCGGTGAAGTAGTGACGAGGACTAATCAAGACACCACTGATCTAGTAAGTAAAAAAACATAAATGTAAAAATGACCGAAAACATAATATCTATCTAAAGATTTTTCGATATAATTAAATGTACGGTAGAATAATATGAAAGAAAATTCAGCAACTAAAATCAACGGATATCATAATAGAAATACGCAAAGAGGATGGAAAGAATGCAAGCCAAATGTCGGAAATTACAACCCAATAAAACACGAGCAACTCAGCACTGCATCAATTTATTCACATCAGGCCTTAGCCAATAACTCAATAAAACTGGTCAAACCTTCGCGTGAAAACCTTTAAATCGTGAGTTTATATCGAAAGCTTTAAAGGTATAATCATTTCGTAATAGATAAATCTTCTTTGAAACATACTTTCTCTGAGTGTATATTTATATATCTTTATAAGGAGAAATCTTTAAAACATAGTTCCTTCAAAATACGTGGTGTTCGAAT
>ML283306.1:24830-48166 GCA_005239495.1 Nicotiana undulata
ATATATATCTTTCCATCCAAATCTCCTCAATGATAAAACCATTGGAACTCAGTCCGTAACTCAGAATTTGCCATGCAATGCAGTACAGGGGGAAAGCTCCCAGAATACGTCTGTAGTCCCAATTTAAATATGTGATGCAGTACAGGGGGAAAGCTCCCGGAATCTCGTCCGTAGTCCCAATTTAAATATGCAACGCAGTATAGGGGGGAAGCTCCCGGAATCTCGTCCGTAGTCCCAATTTAAATATGCAATGCAGTATAGGGGGAAAGCTCTCGAAATCTCGTTTGTAGTCCCAATTTAAATATGCAATGCATCCACTGAGGAAAACAACTCGAATGTGACAGAAACAATATACATTTCCACAACAGAAGCAAAGGCAACAAAGACAGAATGCAAGGTGCGATGAGCAGATCAATACAAAACTTGAATCACAAGAATGATAAAACCTCACTCATAAAAAGTAGCCACTGGAATGCCAAACACAAGGAGAAGCAGCATAACGAGGGGAAAACAAGGCAAAGACAACAATGATTCTATATATTCAAGTTCACGACCAAAGAAACCAAATCATCCCGGCAAGGGAAGCAACTATAACCAATATCATGTAGACAATTAGCTTCACAGAATAAACTCAACTTGAACCATGCTCAGTGATAGGCAACACCAAGGAAATACCATCAACATGGAAAATTATCTAAGTAAACCTAAATAGAACTTAAGGGAGAATCATATAAATCACAATATACGACTCACGGGCATGCTTGACACCAACGCATAGATCAGTTACTGCTAAGCAATTATAGGGCAAGTAATACTAATTCTAGTCAATTAGGCAGTTTATGAAGAAAATATAGCATACTAATAAAGAAGGTAAAATACTCAGTTAAGTCAAGTAAGATCGGATAGCCAACGAAGGAATCCAAAAGCAAGTAATTCTAATTTAAGCAGGAAGGGATAAATTTAACCACCAAGGATTCAAATGTAACAATGACAACTCATTCACAGGTATCATAAGGACCTACGAATCCTAAAAGTCCAGTCTATTAGCAAATAAGTCCGAGTACGCACTCGTCACCTCGCATACACGGACTACAATCAACAAAGAAGACTCAAATCCTAGGGGTAGTTCCCCCCCCCCCCCACAAGGTTAGGTAAGATACTTACCTCAAAGACGAAAACCAGATACTCAAAAGTAAACTTCTCGGGTGGAGAGACCTCCGGACGATTCAAAATAAACTAAAACAACTTCAAAATACACATAACACGTATAAGGAATGATTACGAATAATAAAGTTTCAATATTTACTAAATTATGAAAATCGGCCCAAAAGTTGACTCCCGGGCCCGCACCTCGGAACCCGGCCATTTTTACAATTTCTGATTACCCATTCCGATACGAGTTCACCCATACTAAATTTATCCAATTCCGATATCATTTGGTCATCCAAATCATGATTTTTCATTTAGAAGTTTTTCTTTCAAATCCCACAATTTCCTCAACCCAAAACACAAATTAGATGATAAAAACAAGAACTAATTAATGAAATATAATTAATTCTAGTGGAAGAACACTTACCCATTTGATTTGTGTGAAAAACCCTTCGAAAATGCCAAGAACCGAGCTCTACAAGTCAAAATGTGTAAAACAAATGGTGAAACCCTTGGTTTTGGAAACTTATAGTTTGCCTAGGTGTTTTGTTCATCGCGATCGTGGAAAACAAGACGCGATCGCGTAGAAGGAAATGGTTACTGGCTTAAAATGCTCTACGCGATCGCGGAATAACTTCTGCAATCGCGTATAAGTAGTAGTTTATCTTCTGCGATCACAAATGAAGTTATGCGAACGCGAAGAGGAAAAAGAAAGGCTGCTGGATTGTGCTACGCGGTCGCGAAGATGCTCAGGCGAATGCGAAAAGGAAAAAGGTGGAGTTGAGCGATCGCGAAGAGAAAATTTTGGATGACCAGCAAGGACACATCGCGATCGCGAATGAAGCACTGCGATCGCGATGAAGGACTTCAGACACCAGAAGACAACAATTCAAAGTTGGAAGAAAATGACACGTAGCCCATCCGAAACACACTCGAGGCCCCTGGGACCCCGTCTAATCACACAAAAAAGTCATATAACCTAATTCGGACTCGCTCGAGGTTTCAAATTCCCTAAAACAACACCAAAACGATGAATCAACCCAAAAATCAAACTTATAAATTTTCAAAACATCTAATATCAAGACTCGCGTCGAAACCTATCAATTCAACCCGGAATTACGTGAAATTTTGCAGACAAGTCATAATTAGCACTACAAACCTACAACCACTCCCAGAATTTCATTCCGGTCCCGATATCAAAATTTCACCTATCGGCCGGAATCGCCGAAATTCTAACTTTCGCCAAAATACCTCAAATCACTCTACGGACCTCCAAAACTAATTCCGGACACGTGCCTAAGTCCAAAATCATCATACGAAGCTGTTGAAATTAACCAAAACTCTTTCCGTGGCCGTTTACACAAAAGTCAAACCTCCGGTCAACTTTCATCACTTAAGCATCCAAAACTGAAATTTTTCTCCCAATTCGACTCCGGATTATCCGGTAACTTAATCTAAACACACACGCAGGTCGATATACACAATATGGAGCTGTTTATGATCTTATACCACCGAACGGAGCTTAAATTCCCGAAATGACCGATCGGGTCGTTACATTCTCCCCCTCTTAAACAAACGTTCATCCTCGAACGTGCCAAGATTCACCTTGAACTCATCCAATCACTAATTGTACAATTCTAACACGTACTCACGGGTGATCCCATGTCACCCCAACCCACATAAGCCTGATTAAACAATCACATTTGCAATATAGCCTTCACATCACCACCTATAAGCCTCATACCTCTACTTCTCACCTTCTACTTATTCACAAAATACCCGATTCTAAATCCATATTCGGCATTAGCCTCAACCAGCTGCATCCACTCATGACTACACCCATAAGGCACCACCACACAACATAACACATCACACGTAGGCTCAAATAACACTTCCGATCACAATAGCTTCCCGAGATCAACTTAGTATTGGCAATTAGCCTCACATCTGAAATAATTCTGTTCCAAACCTCATAATACTGATAATGATGCACTAAAAACGAAGGCTTCATTATTAAACACCCGAATCACCGAGCCACAACTAACACCACCAGCACATATCCCACAACTGAACTAAGGAAACACATAACGAAATGACTGAATATGAAAATAGAAGCATATAAAGGATCTACCAAGAAAAAGCCCATAAGCACAACTCTCTATCAATACCGACTTACCAAAAGCAATATAACAAGGATGAAACAAAGCATATGAACATATCACAAGGGTTCCATCCTGATAAGATTTCCACCGCAGTACTCAGCCCGGTCAAAATATATCGAACCACAAATATCACGAGGACCTCACGCTCAACTCTGAATCACATACCGAAAATGTATCACACCAATTGAAATTCCTCCACTAATTCATCTCAGCTGATAAAATCATGACGCTAACTGAATTCACATCTTGATGGAGTATCAAATCACAACTCGTAAGCAAAACACTTAGGAGAATCACATAAAGCTTACCACGAAGGAACAACATGGACTCACTTCCAGTTTTACCACTAGCAAGGATGAATAAAAACAACGATAGACACAGGCTACTACTCATAAAATATCCCAACAGAAGCAAACACAAAAATAGAGTGCAAACATGAAACTCATAAATGAAACAACAAATAAGGGAAACTCGTCTTGACCAACAGAACTGTAGTGAAACACAATTGGTGCACCTCTGTAACACATCAAAACATACCCGGATGATGATATCTGGCACAACGGCCTCTAGCCTACTATATGCAACACATCAACGGGTCGGGCCTCCCCCTCTTGGGTGCCCTCTACGTACCTGAATACCCTGCTATAACACACCTACCTGAATCCTGGAAAAGTATCTCACTTTGTGGCTAACATCTCCACACTGGAAAACAATCTCTCTGCCGACGTGGCTGTGGAAAACATACAATACGAATCCTCTAAGACCCATGAATACCTGAAAGCCCCCCATGCAAAGCAGGTAATGCAAACCGAACTGGTTGACCCAAAATTCTCTACCATGATGTACCTTGATTCCATAATAAGGACCAATAGAATATTCCGGTCTACGAGGCCTCCTGCCTCCCAAAACTCTCTCTCCTGATCTCGTCTGTCCTCTCGCTCCCGGTCCCATAGGCTCTCTACCAACGAGTGATCCCCACTACCTGCTGAAACGAGGCATCCTACTCTCACTCTCGAGTCCCGCCGAACCGGATATCTTGTCTGAACCTCTTAATGACTCTACGGACTCATCTCCTAACTGAAGCAACCAAAAGAGGTGTATATCTTGACAACTCACTGAATCTAACGACATACTCCAATAGTGACATGGTGACCTGATGCAACTGCTCAAACTCCGCGCGCCGAACATTCCAAGGAACTGAGGTGCAACCTCCCTCAAAATATCTCCGAAAACTGAATCCATGCTAGTGAATCTAACTCAGCCAGGTTACCCCAATTCATATGCCGCCGCCACTGGTCAACCCACAACTCTGAACCTGAGACGTGACAAAAACAATATCGCTCATCTCCACAACACCCAAAGTACGAAGAATATAGTGACACTCCCCCAGGAAACCCTGGGCATCATGTGCCGCCAATCAACTAAAAGATAGAAGGGTGGTACTTCCTGTACCTCTCAAGTCCAAGGTATTCTTCTTCCGATGCTACTGCCATAACCACGGCTGAACTGAAACCACCTGTCCGGCTGTCATGAATTGGTACCTGACCAACATGATCTCACTGCTCTGGAGTGTAGATGTTGGGAGTCTGAACTCCTCCCCTGATCCGTGAAGCAACTGGTGCACTAGAGTCAACCCTGCCGGAGTCAATGTACCAATTATACTCAAACTATGCCCCGGCCTCCTGAAGTCTAGGGTAGCAACAGGCACCTTCCACTACATGTCCCCCAACTAGAACTACTGGCGACTTCTCAACGGCTGCCCTGGCAGGCATCTTAACTACAGCACGTTCTCTTTGTCAGCCTCTGCCTCTGACCATTGCGACATTTGCTTCGGGGTAACTGTTTAACCAAAGAATTATATCCTTTGACCAAAGCTGTTTTTAGGATGAACGCGGGTTACTGATAACCAAGGAAATAATATCATCTACATCGGGTACACAAATGCGACGTCAAATAATATCAAACAATATCAGTAATAACTTGTACAAAACGTCAAATAATATCAAACAACAATTAGAACATGCTCGTGGGTCCTACGGCTACCCAACATAAAGTATAGATGCCACGTACGGACTCTCGTCACGTGGTACGTACGTAGCCCCCCTCAACGAGCACAATTAGCAATCAAGAGCCTAGGGGACATTTCCCCCTTACAAAGTTTGGAAAGGAGACTCACCTGAACAAGTGCTCCTCCGGCCAACGGACCGATCAACACGACGCTCGAATCCTCCGAATCACCCTCGATGGCTCGCAACTAGCCAAAAGCACACAATTATAATAATTTAGGAAGATTCGAGGAGGATTTATCAACTATTTCCATAAAAACGTATTCTTGACGTACTTTGGAAATTCAACTCCGAGCTTCGGCGTCCGGAAAATTATAATTCTTGAAGAGACGCGTTATACGTCGCCTAAGGATCAAGATTAACTCCATTAATCATCCCTCAATGGCCCAAAAATCAGAATTCACAATAACATCAAACCCCTCTTTCTTCCCCAAACAAAATCTTATGAATTTCCATGAATTAGGAAGAGGAAATTCTCAAAGAACGGAAGAAATTACGTGCGGAGGGTTACGGAAATCACTTACCTGAGTTCCTAGACCAAGATATCTGTTCTGGAGCTCTTGGGGTCGTCAACCATGGAAGAAATGTGTTTTTAGGAAATGAATTCGCGACTTGGCTTTTTAAATGAAATTGCCCAGCAGTTTCCGCACCTGTGACTTTTAGATCGCAGTGGCGGACTCGCACCTGTGGAAATTGGGTCGCGCTTGCGGAGAATGGCCTGGGAAATGGGCAATTTCTCGCACCTGCGGGCTTTTGTCCGCACCTGCGGAGCCGCGCCTGCGGAGAATAGGCCGCTCCTGCGATGGTCTGGACCCCTGGGAAGGGTCGCGCCTGCGGGCCTTTGTCCGCTCCTGTGGGGCCGCGCCTGCGAGAAAAATTTCGCTGGTGCGAACCTCGTGCCTGCAGCTCATGGACCGCAGGTGCGGTCACACCAGTAAATTCCCACCAGCAGTTCAATTGGTTGTTTTTGATCCCGGTCGGGGTCCGGGAGACCCCTGGGCCCACCCGAGCCCTCGACAAATTATACCAACAAGTCCCAAATCACATGAAATCCTGAATTCCAATTCAGGTGCCGAAATACTCCCGTGTCATCAGAAACCCGAGGCGAACACACCCCCCAAGTCCGAAATCATCATACGGAGCTGTTGGAGCTATCAAAACTCGATTCCAAGGTCGTTTTCTCAAAATGCTGCTCGGAATCAAAATCAGCCAAATAGGCTAGCCTTCAGGAACCAAGTGTTCCTGAACTGGCCAAATCACTTCTGAATCTCGAACTACCTGCCCACACANAACCGGCTGGGTCGTTACAATAGTAGGCACGATGTTGTATAAAATTTGAGCCTTATTTGTAATAGTCTTTGTTTGTGAAAGAGGGCCCTTTCTTTTTTATTGGCACTTAATGAAGAAGATGTCTCAACTTAATGATGGTGTAATAATGCAATAGAGTGATAGGAATTTTTCACATGTTTTAGAATGCTTCTGAAGAAAGTGTCGTTTGAACTTTCATGACATTTTACATGTGTTTGATTTATCGTCTAAAACTCATGTTGCAACTATTTTCATTTAACAGATTTGGTACACACTTATATTTTGTAATTGTTTTTCATAGTAATAGTTTTTATAATGATCGGGGCTTCTACTCGTAATTGTTTTTCTTAACAATTTTTAATAAGTACAAGGGAAATGCTTTTTTCATCCGTAGCTGTTTTATTTGATAACATTTTTCTGAGAAAATACAAGGGGTTTGATCTTTCATCTGTAACTGTTTTATTCGATAACAGTTTTCTATATGAGTACAAAGATTTTGTAACTGTTTTTAATCACAACAGTTTTTGAATGAGTACAATGATGATGATCTTTTACCCCTAACTGTTTTTTTACAACAGTTTTGAATAAGTACAAAGATGTGCATTTCTTCCTCGTAGCTAATATTTTTCCTTTTAACCCGAACATGTTCGAAGGTTTTTCTTATTTAGGCTTTGAATTTGAGTCTCCAACTCTTTCGATTTTTCCTGTATCACTTGATTTGTTGAGTAGATGGATCTTCAGACTCGAGCTTTGACTCTCTAATAGTCTTTTTTGCTTCGTCTTAGCCTTCCATACTGTATAGTCCCCCAAGTGTTTGAGCTTTGAAGAATGAAATCTCGAGCACTTGACTACTCCTTCCTTGTGGTCCTTTTCCTGAAAAGGAAAAATGTGCGGGACTCGAAGGTATATAATTTTTTAGATGATGACTGCTTAACCCTTTAAAATGTCCATCAGAAAGTGTAACCCTAGACCGAGAATTGTGTTAATTCCTCGTGTCTTTGCAAGTCTAATATCATCATCTGGTGATGGGTTAGCTTTATGCCTATCATCTAAAATAGTTATTAAAATTTTAAATGTTCAAAAATAAAATCGAACGTGCGATACCTGACCGGGGATACTTCTTTTCCTTAGAAGTAGTACTTCTTTAAGTGGATGGCGTTCCAACTTGTTGGTAAGATTCTGCCGTCCATGGCTTCCAGTTCGTAGGCACCCTTCCCAGCTATGCCTCGGAGTTTGTAGGGTCCTTCCCAATTTGGACTTAGCTTTCCTGTGCCTGCTTCTTTCGTTGATTGAAAGACTTTTTTGAGGACGAAGTCCCCAATCTTGAAGTATCTGAGATGAGCTTTTCGGTTGTAGTAACACTCTATGATTTGTTTTTGAGCTGCCATCCGTATTAATGTTGCTTCCCTTCGTGGTTCGAGCAGGTCCAGATTAGTCCTCAACTCATCGTTGTTTGCCTCCTCCGTGGTTGTTATAACCCTTATTCTTAGTTCGCAAATCTCCACGAGTATTAAGGTTTCTGAGCCATAGACAAGTGCGAATGGAGTTTCTTCCGTGGCGGTTTTTGATGTTATTCTGTATGCCCATAATACCGCTGGCAATTCGTCAGGCCAATTTCCTTTGGATTTATCTAGCCACTTCTTTATATTGTTGATGATGATTTTATTTGTTGACTCACCTTGACCATTAGCCACGGGATGGTATGGCATTGAAGTGATCCGTTTAATTTGGCAGCTTTCAAAGAATTATGTGATTTGAGAGCCTATGAATTGTGGGCCATTATCACACACGATCTTCTTTGGAATCCCAAAGCGGCATATTATGTTTCGCCATAAGAATCTTTTAACTTCCTTTTCCCGTACTTGTTTGAACGCTTCCGCCTCTGCCCATTTTGTGAAATAGTCGGTAAGTACGAGTAGAAACCGTGCCTGTCCTTTAGCTGGGGGAAGAGGTCCCACTATGTCCATCCCCCATTTCATGAAGAGCCATGGAGATATGATTGGATGCAATAATTCTGCCGGTCGATGCATGTTATTGGCGAACCTTTGGCACCTGTCGCATTAGGATACAAACTTTTCGGCATCCTCTTCCATCTTAGGCCAATAATACCCGGTTCTAATTAGGGTTTTTACCAAGGATCTCGCTCCTGAATGATTTCCACAGTGTCCTTCATGGAATTCTTTCATCACGAACTCCGTTTGATTAGGTCTGAGGCACTTAGCTAGGGGTCCTCCGAACATCTTGCGATATAATGAGTTGCGAATGAGGCAGTACCGTGCAGCTTTGCGTCGAAATGCTAGAGCTATTTTCTTGTCTTCAGGTACGGTGCCATTCTGCAAAAAATTAAGAATTTCGTTTCTCCAATCCCAGGTTAAATTGTTGAAAGTTACCTCATTTCTGTCTTGGTCGATTGCTGAATGGAATAGATGAACGACAATTGCATTGTGCTTGTTTGTTATTTCTGTAACTGCTGCGAGGTTTGCTAATGCATGTGCCTCTGTATTTTCTTCTCTAGGTATTTGTATTACCTTCCATGTTTTGATAGTTCGAGGCCTGCAATGACAGCTTCGTACTCTGCTTCATTCTTAGTTATAGGATAACATTTAATAGCTTGTCGTGTATTCTCACTTGTGGGTGATATTAAGACTATGCCTAAGCCGGAACCTTTTATATTGGAAGAGCCATCAGTAAATAGGGTACATAGACCCATATTAGCACCGTTAAAGAGTTTTAACTCCTTTTCCACTTCAGGGGCAATGTTATTACTAAATTCAGCAACAAAATCAGCTAATATTTGTGACTTAATTGCAGTTCTAGGCTGATATATTATTTCATGCTCACTTAATTCTATGGCCCACTTGGCTAATCTTCCTGACAGTTCTTGCTTATGCAATATATTTCTTAAAGGATATGAAGTCACAACAGTGATTGGATGACATTGAAAATAGGGTCATAATTTTCTAGATGCCATTATTAAAGCTAAGGCTAACTTTTCTAGATGTGGATATCTGGTTTCAACATCTAATAAAGTTTTACTTACGTAATAAATAGGTGATTGTTTATCTTTATCTTCTCTTACCAATACTGCACTAACAGTAATTTCTGAGACAACTAGGTAGATGTACAATCTTTCCCCTTCTTTTGTCTTTGACAGCAGCAGAGGTTTTGATAGATAAGCCTTCAAATTCTTGAGGGCCTGCTGACATTCTTCAGTCCATTCGAACTGATTCTGCTTTTTGAGGACTGAAAATAATTTAAAACATTTTTTGGAAGACTTGGAAATAAATCTTCCCAAAGCTTATATTCTCCCTGTCAGTCTTTGAACTTCCTTTTTATTTGTTAGTATATCAGGTATTTCTTCTATAGCTTTAATTTGAGCGGTATTTACCTCTATTCCCCTGTTTGATACAAGGAAACCCAAAAATTTACCTGATTGTACACCAAAAGCGCATTTTTCCGAATTTAGCTTCATATTGTACCTGCGTAAAATATCAAAAGTAATAGAAAGTTGCTGGAAATGGTCTTCCGCCCGTGTTGATTTTACTAGCATATCATCAATATAGACTTCAATCGTTTTCCCCAGATGTTCTTGGAACATCTTGGTTACCAGCCTTTGATAGGTGGCTCCAGCAATTTTCTAGCCAAAAGGCATGACTTTATAACAGTAAGTCCCCCTGTTTGTAATGAAGGAAGTTTTTTCCTCGTCTGAGGGATCCATTTTAATCTGATTATAACCAAAATATGCATCTAGAAATCTTAATAATTCATGACCTGCGGTGGCATCAATCATTTGATCTATATGTGGTAGTGGGAATGAATCTTTGGGGCATGCTTTATTTAAATCTGTATAATCTACGCATACCCTCCATTTTCCATTCTCTTTAGGTACTACCACAGTATTAGCTAACCAATTAGGGTACGCTACCTCTCGTATCGAACCAATTTTCAAGAGTTTTTGTACCTCTTCGTCAATCACTTGGTTCTTGAATGGTCGTTGCTTTTTTTTTTTTCTGCTTAACAGGTACAAAGGATGGATCTTCATTTAGTTTATGAGTCATCACTTCTGTTGGAATACCTGTCATATCTGAGTGGGACCACGCAAAGCAATCTGCGTTAGCCTTTAAATAATCAATTAACGTACCTTTTCGATCGGGGCTCAGCCTCGTGCCTATATACACCTTCTGTTCAGGTTTTTTCTCAAACAATGGAACAGCTTCGAGCTCTTCCGTAGTTGTATTGATGTGTTCTTCTTCTTTTGGTTCATAAATGACGTCTGGTATAGAGTACACATCTATGTGGTCCAACACATCTCCCGTAGTTACCTTCTCGTGGGTATCTCTTCCCATATCTGTTTGATCATTAACTTCTTGCGTACCTGTTTGGTCAGTGACATCTGTTTGGAAGATTCCGCTGTCTTCCGATTCTTCCGTCTCTTTTATGTTATAAAGTGCTACGGAATTTATATTTCTGGAGGCCTCTTGATCACCCCTAATTTGTCTGATTCCCCATTCTGAGGGAAATTTGATTACCTGGTGAAGAGTGGATGGAACTGCTTTCATGTCATGGATCCAGGGCCTTCCCATAATTACGTTATAAGCCATGTCAGTATCAATGACTTGGAATTTGATGCTCTTAGTTACTCCATCGGCGTAAGTGTTTAGTTAGATCTCTCCCTTGGTTATCACTATTGAGTTATCAAACCCTGATATGGCTCGTGCCTTTGGGATAACTTGATTTCCCATGAGCATTTCTTCCACGACTCTTAATAAGCTAATATTGACTGAACTACCTGGATCAATCAACACTCTTTTAACATTAGTGTCATGAAGGAGTAAGGATATTACCAGAGCATCGTTATGTGGAAGCATTAGCCCACCAAAATCTGCATCATTAAAGGTTATTTCATCTTCAGCTGGATCTTCTCGAACCCGTTTTCCGTGGGTAATTGTGACCTACGATGCTAATTGGCAAACTATTCCGTTTACTTCCTCTCCTCCATGTATCATGTTGACGGTTCGCTTTGGAGAAGGAGGCTTTGGGGGCTCCTGCATATTCTTCATATATGCCTGTTTACCTTTATCACTAAACAATTCTTTTAAATAACCCTGTTTCAATAAGTGTTCTATTTCGCCTTGTAGGAATCTGCAATCTGCAGTCCTGTGTCCATGATCATTATGAAATTCAAACCAGAAATCTAGGTTCCTTTTATTTGGGTTTGACCGCATCTCGTTGGGCCATTTAACCTTATCTCCCATATTTCTTAATATTGAAACAAGTTCATGAGTACTTACATTAAAGATATGATTCCCAACTCGGGCATTACCTCTAGGTCGTTCATCTCGATCCTTTCAGGATCTGGATGAGGATGAGCCCACGTCTCTGCTTGGTGGTCTATAATTTGACCTAGTATTTTCGAACCTGGGACGAGTTTCACGTCTCGATGGTCCTAAGTAAGGATCGTACCTACTTTTACCTAATCTTCGGTCTGATTCAGGACGTCTGGATCTGGAATGATCTTCATCTCTCGAACGAGCAATGAGATCTTCTTCTATTCTAAGTTTAGTGCTATACCTGTTATATACATCATTCCACGTTGTAGCTGGGAATTCTCTTAGACTTCCTTTGAGTCTTCTCGTGGCTTCCGAGCTTTTATCGTTTAGGTTGCTTGCAAATGCCACGGCTACCCAATTATCAGGCACCCTGGGTAATTGCATTCTTTCTCGTTGGAACCTGTCTACAAATTCACGGAGTAGTTCTGTGTCTTCTTGCTTTATTTTGAATATGTCTTCCATTCTTTTCTCAACTTTTTTGTGCACCAGAGTGTGCTTTTATAAACGAATATGCAAGCTCAGCAAAAGAATCAATAGAATTTTCAGGGAGAAGAGAATATCATGTTAGGGCTCCTTTGGTGAGTGTTTCTCCGAATATTTTGACAAGGACTGATTCAATCTCCTATTTAGTTAAGTCGTTGCCCTTTACTCCAGTAGTAAAAGCGGTCACATGGTCGCGTGGATCAGTTGTTCCATCATACTTGGGAACGTCAGGCATTTTAAACTTCTTGGGTATAGGCAAGGGTGATGCGCTTGGTTTCCAAGGTTGTTGAGAATATCTATCAACATCAATGCCTTTGATAATAGGTGGTACTCCAGGAATTTGCTCTATTCGATCGTTTTGTTCCTTCATCTGTTTCTGCATGATTAGCAGTAAATTTTGTAATTCAGAGTTATTAGTCATACCTTGTCTTGCTTCGAGAAATTCATTAGGAGTGTCACCCCTTGCTGAGTTTATCAATCCAGATTGAGGATTTTCCCCAGTGACTGTATTGTTTGGAGGTGGTGTCCGTGATGCAGGTGGTGCTGCTGGTAATCCCCTTGCAAATTCTTGCAAAGCTTTTCCCACGTACTCTGCAATCATTTGCTTTATTCGATCTTGTTCTACCGTTTGCTCATTATTATTGCAGTTGTTATCAGATCTTTCTGGGGATGGTTCCCTTGAACCACGGGGGGTTCCTTGAGGTGATAGAACTAGGGTTCCATTCCTTTTATGGTTGTTGTCTTTGGAGTTCGACATAGTTTAGGGGATATCAATGGAAAAGTGAACAAAGATTATCAGATTCCCGGTAACGGAACCAATTTGTTTAACCAAAGAATTAGATCCTTTGACCAAAGCTGTTTTTAGGATGAACGCGGGTTACTGATAATCAAGGAAATAATATTAAATAAAAAAGTATAAGTAAAAGACAATAGAATGATACGCCGAAAAGTAAAGTGTGTTGTATTCACAATCTAGCCCCCCTTTACAAGTTATCTCCCTTCCTTTACATAAGGAGTTTCTTAATATAACGTCTGATTCTTGCAATGATCGCTCATTAATGACTAATTATTACATTAATGAGGCGTTACAAAGGATAACTGTAACTGTTGCATGAAAGTTATATAGCGTATGGATCATTAATTGAGGATTCTTGAATCTACCCATAGCTCTGTCTTGATTCACTCTGATCGTGTCTCTTCCCTGCCTCAATCATGTTGAATATCCCGTGGATGATGAACTCGAAGGTTTATTGATCCGTGCCTCTTTGTTACGTACCTTTTTATAGAATCAAATCCAGCTGTCGCATTTTTCTTGGTCCACGTAGCTGGCTGAGTTGTCTATAATTAGCTTACTTGTGAGACTCTTTTTTACCAATACAGTAACATCATAAGGAACCGCAGTTCGTGTCCTCACAATCGGTGAGATAATGGAACGATAATTTCAAACTTCAAGGTCAAATGAACTCGCACGATAAGAATGAAGGAAGTGAAATTGTCCTAATAGTTCCGTAGCCTCTCGAAGATATGTACAGACGTCTCTGTACCGATCCGCAAGACTTTACTAAACTCGCTTATGACTCGTAGCACCTATGAACCTAGATCTCTGATACCAACTTGTCACGACCCAAATTTCCCTCCGTTGGGTATCGTGATGGCACCTAGTCTTAGGGATTAGGTAAGCCTAACATTTTCACCGAACAACAACAATAATAAAGGAAATATAACTATCTCGATATAGAAATCTTGACAGAGTTTACAATTTTCCAAAACCCGATAAATACCACTCATAAGCTCTACGAATTTACTCAAAACCTCTAATTTCCATTGTTCAGAATGAATACAATAGGGTATGAATAGTAAATATAAGAAGGTGACTCTGAAGCCTGCGAACGCATGAGCAGGTAACCTTGAGTCTCCTCATCAAAGATCCACGCAGCTAAAAACAACAATTACCTGAATCTGCACACAAAAATGCGCATAAGTGTAGTATGAGCACACCACAGCGGTGCCCAGTAAGTATCAAGACTAACCTCGGTGAAGTAGTGACGAGGACTAATCAAGACACCATTGGTCTAATAAGTAAAAAGACAGAAATGTAAAAATGACCGAAAACATAATATCTATCTAAAGATTTTTCGATATAATTAAATGTACGATAGAATAATACAGAAGAAAATTCAGCAACTAAAATCAACGGACAGCATAATAGAAATACGCAAAGAGGATAGAAAGAATACAATCCAAATGTCGGGAATCACGACCCAATAAAACACGAGCAACTCAGCACTGCATCAATTTATTCACATCAAGCCTTAGCCAATAACTCAATAAAACTGGTCAAACCTTCGAGTGAAAACCTTTAAATCGTGAGGTTGTATCGAAAGCTTTAAAGGTATAATCATTTCGTAATAGAGAAATCTTCTTTGAAACATACTTTCTCTGAATGTATATTTATATATCTTTATAAGGAGAAATCTTGAAAACATAGTTCCTTCAAAATACGTGGTGTTCGAATATACTTTCCCAGTAACTGCTCTTTCAAATATTATTTTTCTGCAAGACAAATACTTTCCAATATATATATATATATATATATATATTGGAAAGTATTTGTCTTGCAGAAAAATAATATTTGAAAGAGCAGTTACTGGGAAAGTATATTCGAACACCACGTATTTTGAAGGAACTATGTTTTCAAGATTTCTCCTTATAAAGATATATAAATATACATTCAGAGAAAGTATGTTTCAAAGAAGATTTCTCTATTACGAAATGATTATACCTTTAAAGCTTTCGATACAACCTCACGATTTANTTCGGAACTCAGTCCGTAACTCAGAATTTGTCATGCAATGCAATACAGGGGGAAAGCTCCCGGAATACGTCCGTAGTCCCAATTTAAATATGCGATGCAGTACAGGGGGAAAGCTCCCGGAATCTTGTCCGTAGTCCCAATTTAAATATGCAATGCAGTACGAGGGGAAAGCTCCCGGAATCTCGTTCGTAGTCCCAATTTCAATATGCAATGCAGCCACTGAGGAAAACAACCAGAATGCGACAGAAATAGCATACATTGCCACAACAAGAGCAAAAGCAACAAAGACAGAATGCAAGGTGCGATGAGCAAATCAATACAAGACTTGAATCACAAGAATGGTGAAAACTCGCTCATAAGAAATAGCCACTGAAAGGAATGCCAATCACAAGGAGAAGCAACATAACGAGGGGAAAACAAGGCAAAGATAGAAACGATTCTATATATTCAAGTTCAATACCAAAGAAACCAAATCATCCCGGCAAGGGAAGCAGCTATAACCAATCTCACTTAGACAATTAGCTTCACAGAATAAACTCAGCTTGAACCATGCTCAGTGATAGGCAACACCAAGGAAATACCATCAACATGGAAAATTATCTAACTAAACCTAAGTAGAACTTAAGGGGGAATCATATAAATCACAATATACGACTCACGGGCATGCTTGACTTGACACCAACGTATAGATATTCCAATTACTGCTAAGCAATTATAGGGAAAGTAATACTAATTCTAGTCAATTAGGAAGTTTATGAAAAAAATATAGCATACTAATAAAGAAGATAAAATACTCAGTTAAGTCAAGTAAGATCGGATAGCCAACGAAGAAATTCAAAAGCAAGTAAATCTAATTTAAGGAGGAAGGGATGAAATTAACCACCAAGGATTCATATGTAACAATGACAATTCATTCAGAGGTAGCATAAGGATCTACAAATCCTAAAAGGCCAATCTATTAGCAAATAAGTCCGAGTACGCACTCGTCACCTCACATACACGGACTGCATTCAACAAAGAAGACTCAAATCCTAGGGGTAGTTCCCCCCCCACAAGGTTAGGCAAGATACTTACCTCAAAGACGACAACCGGATACTCAAAAGTGAACTTCTCGGGCGGAAAGACCTCCAGACGGCTCAAAATCAACTAAAACAACTTCAAAATACACATAACACGTATAAGGAATGATTCCGAATAATGAAGTTTCAATCTTTACTAAATTTTGAAAATCGACCCAAAAGTCGACCCCCGGGCCTGCACCTCGGAACCCCACAAATTTTACAAATTCCAATTACCCATTTCGATACGAGTTCACCCATACTAAATTTATCCAATTCCGATATCATTTGGTCATCCAAATCATGATTTTTGATTTAGAAGTTTTTCTTTCAAATCCCACAATTTCTTCAACCCAAAAAACAAATTAGATGATAAAAACAATAACTAATTAATGAAATATAATTAATTCTAGTGGAAGAACACTTACCCATTAGATTTGTGTGAAAAATCCTTCAAAAATCGCCAAGAACCGAGCTCTAGAAGTCAAAATGTGTAAGAAAATGGTGAAACCCTCGGTTTTGGAAACTTATAGCCTGCCCAGGTGTTTTGTTCATCGCGATACGCGATCGCATAGAAGGAAATGGTTACTGGCTTAAAATTCTCTATGCGATCGCGTATAAGGAGTAGGTTATCTTCTGCGATCGCGAATAAAGTTATGCGAACGCGAATAGGAAAAAGGAAGGTTGTCTGGATTGTAGTACGCGATCGCGAAGATGCTCACGCGAATGCGGAAGGAAAAAAGGTGAAGCTACGCGATCGCGAAGAGAAAATTTTGGGCGACCAGCAAGGACACATGGCGATCGCGAAGGAAGCACTGTGATCGCGATGAAGGACTTCAGACACCAGAAGACAGCAGTTCAAAGTTGGAAGAAAATGACCCATAGCCCATCCGAAACACACCCGAGGCCCCCGGGACCCCGTCTAATCACACAAATAAGTCATATAACCTAACACGGACTTGCTCGAGGTTTCAAATCCCCTAAACCAACACCAAAACGACGAATCAACCCAAAAATCAAACTTATAAATTTTCAAAACTTCTAATATCAAGACTCGCGCCGAAACCTATCAATTTAACCCGGAATGACGTGAACTTTTGCAGACAAGTCATAATTAGCACTACGAACCTACATCCACTCCCGGAATTCCATTCCGGGCCTGATATCAAAATTTCACCTATCGGCCGAAATCGTCGAAATTCTAACTTTCGCCAAAATACCTCAAATCACTCTACGGACCTCCAAAACCAATTCCGGACACGCGCCTAAGTTCAAAATCATCATACGAAGCTGTTGACATTAACCGAAACTCTTTCCGAGTCCTTTTACACAAAAGTCAAACCTCCGGTCAACTTTCATCACTTAAGTTTCCAAAACTGAAATGTTTCTCCCAATTCGACTCTGGATTATCTTGTAACTGAATCTAACCACGCACGCATGTCGATATACACAATGTGGAGTTGTTTATGACCTTATACCTTCGAACGGAGTTTAAATTCCCGAAACGATCGATCGGGTCGTTGCCGAAAAAAAATTGGATTTTTCTAAAAACATTTGTATTAGAGTTGTATGCCTTGTATTATACTATTGCAGAGTTGTATACTACAATAAATTATATAATATTATCGCATACTCTTACAATATAGTGTATACTGTAGCAGTATACTATTGGGTAACTATGTTTCTTCTTCAAATTTGTGCTAAAATACGATCATAATTACCTTAATTCAGCTCCCAAAGCAATCACATTTCAATATGAACTTTCCGAAGGCACTATAAAAATATTTTATAACACCAGTTTCGAATGAGACAATAAATTTTCAAAATAAAATTTTAAGTTTAAGAGCTTCAAGCTCAACAATATTAGGTCTTCAAACTCACATAAAAATTCATGAAAAAAAAACTTTAGAGAGAAAAATCTTTAAAAATTTTATTGCGCCAAACAACAAGAAGTGCCAAATCCGACCAAATATGGTGTTTGGTTGATCTTCAAACTCACATAAAAATTCAGATCTAGAATTTTAATAAAGGTCTTAGAAAAAAAATTTAAATTTTATTTCACCAAACTACAAGAAGTGCCAAAACCGAGTAAATATGAGGTTTTGGAAGAAAAGCTATGGGTTTTTATAAAAATAAATGGGTCAAGTGGATTTATACTTCTTCACAAAGAGAAATCTATAGGGTTCAGTTAAAAGGTGGGAATAAAAAAAGTGACTTTGACACTTCTCTTTGGCCAAGATCCTATTTATCTTCTTTTTTTATCATTTTTTTAAAACCTTTTTTTGACTTTTTCCGTTCATTCTTTTCAATTTTCATTAAAATTGTTTAGTAATTGGAAATTGATCATTCTCTATCCTATTTATTACATCTCATTATAGTATTTATTTCAGTTGGAAAAGACACAATTAACGTCCAAAATTTTCAGTTTATTGAGTTTTTCACTCTCATTGTTAAATTAAGCAAATATCATGTTTTAATTGCATAAAAACCAAAAGTTGCACCTTTAAATCCATTTAATTAGCCTCTCTCTATTCCTAACCGTTATCATGTACCACCTATAACTTTCCTTCTTCCAAAAAGGCTTCCATTATACATACTATCGTATAAGATCTCAAAGAATATTATTCCAAAGAATTAAATACGTTTATTACAATTATTAATACTCTTAATACCCATTCTATTACAATTACTCCATATATGTTACACTTTCTTTTTCTATTACTCATTATAAGTTACTATTTGTATTTTGGTTACTATAAATACTAAAGCACATCTTCTCCTTTTCGTCACTTTCGTCTCTTCTTCTTCATTGACCATTCCTCTCCATTATTAGAAATTCTTTATACAAAAGGTTTTTTTGACTTTTTTTTTTTTTTTTTTTGTGTTTTTGCCAAAGTTATATGTTCATATACGATATTGGTGCATAACTTTCATTGTTTGGGAAGTGAGGAAGAAAAGAACATATCTTTTTTTCTTTACTTTTCTTCCTCATTGTTGGTGTTTTGGCCACAATTATTTATTCATACACGATATTGGTGCATAACTTTCATTGTTTAGGAAGTGAGGAAGAAAATAACATATAGTGATAATATTTAGCGATTCAACTTTAAACTTTATAAGTTTCCTCATTGTTTGTGTTTTGGACACAGTTATTTATTCATATACCATATTGGTTCATAACTTTTATTATTTATGAAGTGAGGAAGAAAAGAACATATAGTGTTATTTGTGAATAATATTTAGCGATTCAACTTTAACCTTGATAAATACACTAATATATATATATATATATATATATATATATATATATATATATATATATATATATATATATATATATATAGCCTTTTTTTTTTGCATTAAAATACTCAATTTTTTTAATTTTTTTGGAACGATTGTGATAAATTTTACATTGAATTTTGATTATTGTTTCATAACTTTAGAAAGAACTGAGAAATTATGATTACACGCTCAAAACAAATGACAATTTGAGACAAAAAGATTATATTTTTCACCCGGAAACAAGTGATATCATTTGTGTCCTGGTACCTTTTAGTGGCCTTTTGATAGTTTTGAAGATACTATCTCGCTAATTTCTTCAAATCTATTACGGTTCTTAGTGTGGTTTATAACTATCTCTCTCTCTCTCTCTCTATATATATATATATATATATATATATATATATATCAAGTGGTATTTTTCTTGACTCCTCTCTATTAAATTATAAGATAAGCGTGTCGTAATGCCATAAGTAACTAATCAAGAAAGATTGATTTTTAGAATTTTTATAAGAATAGTAAGAAAAATGGTAATTAATTTGATTATTCAAGGAAGGATAACGTTTTCTCATTTGCTTGAGGTTTGAATATGAGAAAGAAAAGAAAAGAAAAGGAAAAAAAATAACACTTAAGAAATATTCGAGCATTCAATTATGCATTTTATTGGCATGTGAGATATAAATTAAAAAACAAATGTCAGTGAAAGAAGAATAAGATAGAGAATTATAACTAATATTATTGAAGAAGTGACTATTGAATCTCTTAATATATCACATAAATTATGAACGTTACGAGAAAAAATTGATCAAGAGGGAGGAAGTTGAATTTTGTAGTTTTTTATAAGATCGGTAGAAGTAGAAATGAAAATTGAGTTGATTATTTTAGGGAAGAATAATAGTAGTTTTTAATTTACATTCTAATTTTCAGAGAGTAGAAAGACATGCATATGATAAAGAACAGAAAAGGATAAAATAAGAAGACTAGAAAATGTAAAGAAATGAAAAAAAGAGCGAGGAAGGGTGGGAATCGATAAATAGTAGTAGTTTGAATGAATATACATATAGAAGTGATAGAATTACATGACAGAAAATTATTAAGAACAAATATAAAAAAATATAAGGGAAGGAAGGGCTAATAAAGAGAAAAAAATAACAAAAAAGGAAAAACAAAATTTAAAAGATATCAAGGAAGTAACGAGAATATGATCAAATGAAAAGTTTTCTTTTTGCTTTTCCTTCATAAAATATATAAAATCGTGAAAATAGAAGTTTTTAAAACTATTTATTACTATAAATCTTAATAACAAAACTGAGATAGAAGGTTTATGTTTAAGTGTCTATAATTGTCCCTTTTAACTAGAAATGCATAGAATTTTAATACAAAGAAGCAGAACAAGAATAATTTTTGACTTAATTATTTATTAGATAAAAATAATTTCTATAATAACATGACTGTTTCAATAACATTATTTTAATTCAGTTATTTCCAAATGTGCAAAATCAAATAATGTTTTGGGTATGATAGACATTTGGAGTTATTTCCTCTTTAAAATTTGAAATACACTCCACTGTCAAGAGCCAAAATGCATCAATATTTACAAATTAGATCAACAAAGCTAAGTTTAGGTATGAATACTTATTGAATGGACGGACTTCTGTAATATTGTCGGAGTTAATTGCCTGAAATATATGAGTCATTGTATTTGAAAGAGATTATTTATGTCAAACTATCTCCCCTATGTTCTTTGGTAAGCCTCTTTCTTATGTTATTTTTGTATGATGTTTATCTATGTTTTGAATTTGACTGTTAATAATCTGTCTACTATATAGAAAAGACAAACATGGTAGAAATTAAAAAAAAACAAAAGTATGAGGGAAATATTGAAATGAGAGAAAAAAAAAAGAATTTTTCTAAAAGCTTTTGTATTAGAGTTGTATGCCTGTATTATACCATTGCAGAGTTGTATACTATAATAAACTATATAATATTTTCGCATACTCTTACAATATAGTGTATACTGCAGCAGTATACTATTGGGCAACTATGTTTCTTCTTTAATTTTGTGCTAAAATATGATCATAATTACCTTAATTCAGCTCCCAAAACAATCACATTTCAATATGGACTTTCCGAAGGTACTATAAAAATATTTTATAACACCAATTTCGAATGAGACTATAAATATTAAAAATAAAATTTTAATTTTAAGAGCTTCAAGCTCAACAATATTAGGTCTTCAAACTCACATAAAAATTCATGAAAAAAATAACTTTAGAGAAAAATATCTTTAAAATTTTTATTGCACTTAGGGGTGTACAAATGAAACCGACAAACCGCACCAACCCGATAATCCGAGTCAAACCGAGAAAAAAAATCCAATTATAGATTGGTATGATTTGGTTTGGTGTTGGAAAAAAAACCCGACCATATTTGGTTTGGTTTGGTTTTAACTAAAAAAAGTCAAACCGAACCAAACCAACTCGACATTATATGTATAGAAGTTTTAAATATATTTAATGCATAAAAATATTTATGATAGAGTGTAGTTTTATAAATATTTCTTAAACGTTTTCATAGTTTTATCTTTTAACGTATTATTTCAAGCTTGGGCTTATAATTTTTGGATGATCCAATAAGTTTTATAGTACATAAATGTTAGTAACTCAAATAAATCTTAAATCAAAATCAAATCAATACTAATGCTAATTAAAGACATTCAATTCGATTGTACTATGAATGAAAATAGTGTTGGATATCTATTTTTTAGTTTTCCCATTGTTTAGATAAAATGTATAACTTATTTTTCTTTTAGTGGTTAGTCATGTAAATAATAGTACTTATTAGTCATAATTGTAAATAATGTTTGTTTACATTATGGCTTATTAATAATATTTATTTTATGCGATTTTATTATCTTTATTGTTGAATATTTTAACAATGCCATGACTCATCTCATATTTATGTTATTTTATTAAAAACACCTTATATAGTTCTGTCTTACTAGGATTAAAAGAAAATATGTGGAGCACAAATTTTACATTTTGTGATATGAAGACTTTATGAAGAAAAAAAAATCAAATAAATCCGAAAAACCCTGAAAACCCATAGAAACCCGAGAAAAACAGAGATTAAAAAACTCGACTTTTATTGGTTTGGTTTGGCATTTAAATGTAATAACCCAATATAATTGGTTTGGTTTGGTAATTAGAAAATTCGAACCAACCCGACCTATGTACACCCCTAATTGCACCAAACAACAAGACGTACCAAATCCGACAAAATATGGTGTTTGGTTGATCTTCAAACTCACATAAAAATTCAGATCTAGAATTATAATAAAAGTAGTAATCTTATTCATTTTCTGGTGTTTGGTATGCAAATCAAAGAAAATATTTTCTCAAGAGTATTCATAAATAATTTTGATACACTAAACATGAAGCCATAAACTTTCGAACCAACAACCTTCCGAACCCACAAATTTCATAAACTCTTGAACCGCAAAACTTTCGAAACCGCGAAATTTCGAACACGTAAACTTTATAATTCCTAAACCCGTAAACTTCGAAACAAATAAACCTCCAAACTCATAACTTTAGAACTTGTGAAATTTTGAACCTGCAAACCGAAAGATGAAAAAAGTAAAACTGAAAATATATAAAAATAAATTTGTGCGGTAGGGGGGGTGG
>ML283307.1:0-10580 GCA_005239495.1 Nicotiana undulata
GGGGAGGGTGAGAATTGGTGGTAATTACACTGTGTAATTACGAGGTTACTTTTTAATTTCTTTCCTTTCTATTTTTTTTTAATTTATTTTCTTTATAACTTTTTATTTCCACTATTTTAATTTCTTTTTATTTTTATTTTATTTTTACTTTTAAATTATTTGTTGTACATTATTTATCTTTTATTTCTTTATATTGATTCCATGTAATTGCTAGTATATTTTATTTCTTACTTATTTTATTTTCTTCATTTAGCGTAATTGCGGTATTATTCTAATTTTTTAAACTACACCTAATATTATAAATAATGCGTCATTAACAAACTTGGCATATAATGAGTGATGTCATTAAAAGTAGAATTTTGTTGTTGAATGAGGTTATGAACTTATTATGTTTTCTAATCTTAAAGTTGTATTGGAACTTATTTTTATTATGTCAGAATTTGACATATGTTATACTATTTTTTTTTTTGGATGTTAAAATTATGTTATATTTATGGTTCGAACTTACTTGTTTTAGTAGTATTGGCTTGTTATTTCACATTGCATTTTTGTTCATTGTTTAGTTAGAATTGATATATTAGCGTTGTCAAACATTTGAATAATGTTATGACATTATATTTATAAATACTAATTTATTTTATAAAACATGTATTCCATGATGTTTCTACAAAACATATATTTTTAGTGTTTATATTAATTAAACTTTATATTATTAATTTGGAATATATATATATATATATATATATATATATATATAAGTTTTTCACAATATTAGTTATAAATAGATGATTACTAATTAATGTATATTCAAGAAAAAATATGCATCTTAAATATTAAATCTAATATCATTTATACTTATAAAAAATTATTATAGACATATGTTTATTATATTAACTTTTAAGTTTTGATAACTACTTCATTTAAAAGTTAACCTATGTAATTACACTCGTGCAATCAAACAGTACACTTGTAATTACACTGTAATTACGTTATCACAAACAAACAAACAGGTCGTCGTAATTACCATATTGTGTAATTACTAGGTTGTGTAATTACTGCAGTAGTAATTGCACAAATTTCAATTACCGGATGTCTTTCCAAACAGACCCTTAATGTTTTTTTCAAAAACTGATCATATTTTATGAACAAATAATTTTTTAATTTTTAATTTTTTTTTTGCAAAAAAGGCAAGCCAAAATTTATGACCAAATGAGAGCTTAGCAACTTAAAGTATTAAGGGCAGTCAAGTAGTGCTAGTTTGTTGACAAGTTGTTCAGCCACATTATTGGATTCATCAATATTCTTGCCTTTACTCGTTTACTTAATTTTTTTTTGTAAAGTTGAACTGTAAAGGATCCGCCAATTGCTGAGTTATGACATCAAACAAGGCACTAATGTTGAGACTTGAGATAGTGATAGGGCTATGATATTTTGTGACAAAATCAAAATTCTAAAGTCAACTAGTCAATGACCCTAACACCATTGACGTTAATGACTGTCCTACTAAACACCTATGCCAGACATGGAAATGAGAGGAAAAAGTCTTCGCGTTACCTCTACCATTCAATCATACACCAACCAAACAGCAAAATAGGACAATCTTGATCACAATATTATTAGAGAATGAAAGATAAATACCTAAGTACTCATAACAGAACAAGGATTTAACACATAGACAAAAAGAGTTTTTTACGGATCATTTAACAGGTAATTAATTACTCATAATAAACAAAATTAGCTATTTGAACATAAGACACACAATTTGCTGCAATAAATTAAATTCATTGTCAAAATTCTTAAACTAATCGTTAATGGGTTAATCGTCTACCCAACTATTTAAATTAAAAATAGCCGGCGAACGTATAATTTATGTATTATATGTGTATAATTATGTATAATTAATATATATGGCTAGAAAAAACAAATAATAAATGTGATAGGCTATTTGTGTAAAGTCCATCGGAAAAGAAAACGTACCGCTGCAGTGATCAAACTTTACGGTGCCATCTTTACAGAAGCACAAAGACTCGTGGGTTGAATTGCTGTAACCACAACGCCCGTCTGACGCCTCACACTTGGCGCACTCCGTTGCGACCCCCCAGTCCAGCACGAACCCCTCGCCCATAGCCGCGCCAAGTCCTACAGTCAACTCCCGACCTATGCCCTCACCAAGTGATCCCCTAATCCACTCACTGTCCATCACCGCCGCCATCACTTTCTTCTCACAAATTCCGTACCAATTCAAATGATCCGGCTCATTATCCTCAATATACAAATATGACTTGTTTCTACCTGAACTTAAGCAATCTAACGAACGACCAGATAAAAGCGAATTGATACAGTTAAAATAGAAAGTAAGGTTCATATCAAGCTTTGAATATTTCAATGGCGAATCTCCCAGAGTGAGGTTATGATGTGGTCTCGGGCAGTCTATGCTATCAATTTGAGCATCAATATCCACCAGGGTAAGGGAGTCGGTGGTGTAATCTATGTCTTTAACGACGAAAGAAACATTTGAAATGTTAAGAATTGAATTGTTTTGAGAGCAGTGAATCCCAAATCCTGGATAACCACAGTACTGTGGAGATGTGGAGTTGAAATTGTCAAGGTTCCAAAAAGGATACGAAATATTACGTCCATGGCAAATAGATGAAGGACAATATGCAAAGGGCGTATCAGTATTAGCTCCACTGGAGTTGATGAAGAAAGGAAGAAGGAGAAAGACGAAGAAGAAGGAGAATAATTGACTTGGACACATGATGTTCGATGAAATGCAATACTGAGTATTGTGGTTTACATGTAACTAAGACTATTAAATATTATATTTCATATAATTGACTTGGTCATAGAGAAATTAATAGGAAACTTCGAATTTGGTAGCTAAATTTCTTTTCCATACCTTATAGTCAAGACAGTAACATATATGTAGGATCCACCCAAATTTGGTTTGAAAGTGATCGTAATTGTAATTAGTAAAGAAAGACAAGATGAAATTTCTATAATTTATTCATGGGAATATAGGAATGTAAAATAGAGAAGAAGGTGACAGGCACTAAGTATGCGTGTGGAAAATATGTAAATAGTTGAAATTGAAACACAAGAAGAGTATTGTGCAGCTGAAATTGTGTATTTTCTATTTGGGCTTTTGCATCCATACCCGGCTTTTGGGTCACGTTTTAACTTATACTCGCTTTGCAAAAATAATTGCAAGCGTACCCACTTTTCGCATAAACTTCAGGCATACGGGCCTGAAGTAGCAAAGGTAATCACACAAAACTTCAGCATTCTAGGCTTTTTCAAAAACTTCGGCAGAAGATGCTGAAGTTATTAAGTTCATTTGTAAAAATTTCAGCACTAAATAAGCTGAAGTTTTGTCCTTGATTAATTAGTTTTGTCATAAAGCTTTTTCAATAACTTCAGCAGAAGATGCTGAAGTTATTTTGTTCATTTGTAAAAACTACAGCACTAAATAAGCTGAAGTTTTGTCCTGGATTAATTAGTTTTGTCATAAAGCTTTTTCAAAAACTTCAGCAGAAGATGCTGAAGTTATTTAGTTCGTTTTCAAAAACTTCGGCAGAAGATGCTGAAGTTATTAAGTTCATTTGTAAGAACTTCAGCACTAGATAAGCTGAAGATTTGTCCTGGATTCATTAGTTTTGCAATAAAGCTTTTTCAAAAACTTCAGCAGAAGATGCTGAAGTTATTTAGTTCATTTGTAAAAACTTCAGCTCTAGATAAGCTGAAGTTTTGTCCTGGATTCATTAGTCTTGCAATAAAGCTTTTTCAAAAACTTCAGCAGAAAATGCTGAAGTTATTTAGTTCATTTGTAAAAATTTCAGCACTAAATAAGCTGAAGTTTTGCACATGTATCAGGAAGGCGGTGCCTGAAGTTGTAAAAATTAGGGTATAGGTTAAATAATTTTAAAAATATGGGTATAGGTTAAAATAGGGGTCTCAATGGATATTCGAAAACCGACCTAACCGTACCGCGCTGAACCGATTTTTAGGTTTAAAAAAATCGTAGGTTTTTATATAAATCTATAACCGCACCGATAATTAGGGTAGGTTTTTTATTTTATGAAAATAAGCCGAAAAAATACCGAACCGTACTGAATAAATTTTACATGTAAAAAATATATTTATATAGTTAGTTTAAAAATAATAATGCATAAATTTTTCTTTGGGCCTTGGAATTATGAATTACAAGCCAACAAGTTATTAAACTCAAAATACTAATTTCTAAAACCTATTATGTTACTTCTATTTAAACCAAGTTATTTCAAGTATCTACATTAGCAAGACACAAAGTATTCTAGCAACTATGAGTAGCAAACTACAATATATCGAATATGTTTCCTTTCATATAATTTAGATTTATCTTTTTGAATATTTAATTTTCTATAAACTTTATTCTTGAGTCTCAACTTGGTTAATATCTTTCCACTAGTGTGATTTATATTTTTTTAGAATTTGCTTGGTTTCTTTTACGTTGCTGTAGAATAGTTGATGAATCTATATTCTAGCCATCTTTCATTTTTTTAATTCATCACTTTAAACGATAAAAATATCTAGAGAGTTTTGCCAAGTCCTATAAAAGAACATATGTTTATTGCATTCTACTTCTACTGGTGAAATTTATATCATATTTTAAAAAAGTACCGAAAATTAACCGAACCGTACCGATACCGAAGATAAACCGACATGATTGGGACGGTTTCAAAAAGTCTAATTTTGGTTATACATAATGGAATAATCGAGAAATTGGTATGGTACAAATTTTATAAGATAACCGGCCGAACCATTGACACCCCTAGGTTAAATGGGGGCGACCAAATAGGACGCCCCGCGCAATTTTTACTTTCTATTTCTTTAAGAAGGCACCATGTATTTTTCTTTTTCATGCAACGACTATTAATTTAAACTATGCATTATTCTTTTTTTTGGTCAAATTCTTAAATAATTTGATGGGAATTTTATTAATTTTAGAAAATAAGGAGTTCCAACAACTTTTTTTTAATTTTTTTAAAGATGCAATGCCTATATGTTCTAACTGTATATTCCTTTTTTTCTTGATCAAATATGTAAAAATAACTTGATTAAATTATTATTATCTTTAGCCAAATAGAAAATTATAGTCAAAATAATATTGTTCCAAGTTATTTTTTCAGATTTGGCACAAAAAAGAAATTAAATAATTGGTGTATTTAAAAGGGTAAATATACATATTTATTGGGGGAAAACTCCACATAAACAAAAAACATTCACGTGGCAGCGCGTGTTATACTATAGGGATTGAGGCTATTAAAATGTTAAGTTTATAAGTGTATTAAAGACCACGTAAAATATAAAAAGGAACTAAATAAAAATTGTCAAATTCAAAAGAGTCCCGAATTATTCCGCCTCCCTTAAAATCTTTGAGTCAATTTACCCAAGAAAAAGAGAGTCAACATCGCGTAGGGGAATTAATCGAAAAGCTTCATTGACAAGAGCAAAGAAAAAGAAAGCGGGAAACTGCAAAACGGCTTCCTTAGTTCTCATAGAACATGAGTAGAACACTACAAAACATTGTGCTATCAGAGGAAAACCATAAATCTAACGATCAACTCCGAAAATAATTGTCTCTACCAAAATCCAATTGATGATTGCAGGTACCTATCGCGGAAGGCGAATGATCTCCCTGAAGCATGTGTTCAGAGAAGCTAATGGAGTAGAGAACCAATTAGCTAAAATGGGTTGTAGTTGGGACACTTTTTATTTTTTGCAAATTTATACTACACCCCCCCGCTTTTGTTATTAATGTACTTGAAAAGGATAATCTAGGCACTATATTATCTAGACTGGTCCCCTATTGTAATAGCTAGGCGTATGTTTGTTTCTCAATAAAATCTTTCATTACTAAAAAAAGAAAAAGAAAAACTCCGAAAATAATAAATACTTTTCTCGGTCCACAATAAATGACCATTACAAGAGTAAAGAGGTCGGAGGCGAAAATAACTTTCAAGAACTATTCAAATTTCATATTTTCACTTTAAAAAGTTAACATTAAGTAACAAATTAAAATTATTAGTCAAGGTTGATTCTCTCCTCCGATCCCACTGTATTTGGTTGTTGTACTTTAAGTAGAAAATTAAATAGCAGCAAATGAAGGCCCACACTAAATTAATACTCCTTCAAAAAGAACTTTGTGTGAAGAATTAATTAAGGACGGAGTTAGTGGATTATTTGGTTGTTGTACTAATTATTATGGACTATTTAATTTCTGAGGCGAAAAATGTAACATAGTCTACACTCTATTTCAGCAAATCAAATAAATATTTTAAGACATTGTTGTCGAAATTTATGGCCGAAAAATAGAAGTGCATGGGAGAAAAACTTCACGTAGTTGACCTGGTCAGCTGTTATAAAATCCTTTGAAGGCTGCTATATATTGGCATTGCAATATATCAGAAGGTCGAGGTCGTATAAAGAAGGCAGATCGTCGTCGAGGCAGCTTATTAGAAGACGAGGACAAGCATCTGTCTTCTACGTGCAGCAACAGATAGTATAAAGATTTGGATTCCCTATTGAATATCCTAGCAAATATTCCCCATTGTCATACTATCTAAGGTTTTAAGGCCCAAATACCCTTTTAAATGGGAAGAGATATAGTTTTAGAAGGGGGATTAGAAGATTTTTGTAAAGATCAATAGTGACACTCTCTCTCCCTCTTTAATGAATACATACAAAGTTTGCCTTTACACTTCTTTTTCTTTCTCTCCCGATCCAAGAAGAATCGAAATATTCAAGTGCTTATCATTATCCATCACTGTTAGAAGAATCAAAGAAAAATCTCACCCTTGCAGGGTGAACCTTGTCCCGTTATTTACTTAAATATAACTTTGTAAATACCTAATTTTTGCTCTTTCTTTTCTCCTACATTACACCTTTTTAGATTTATTTTTGGGTGTGTTTGTAGATTTTAGAATTAGAGTTTTTAAATATTGAGTGATGGGGTTAAAAGGATCTGGTCTTGCCATTTTAAAGCACAAATTGGCCCAAAACATGGACCAATTCGTTGGCTCAAGAGTATCTGACCCGCCAAAACTTTATGCCCCTACTAGATACGCCAAAACGACGTGGTTTCGTTTTAGTGGTTGAAATCCAATCTCATCCACCCATCGTAATTGGATCCGATGGCCATAAATCACCCTTATCTTAGGTTTTAAAGACCCCACTTTCCAATATTTGCCCTCATTTTTCCCTATTTTCTCTTCTTCTCTTCTTCTCTCTTCTCTTCTCCTCTTTGCTAGACCCACCGTTGTCGCCGCTCTTCCGCCGCCGGAAATCGCCCATCGGCGGCGGTCGTCCTCCAAACACCCTCAAATTACACCAATCTTCTCCTCTCTTCATCCTCTACCCATATCCAAACCCTAAATCTCCGAAATCACCCTCAAACTCACCAAATCTACCTAAATTCGACGAAACCCTAGCCGCCGCCACCCTCAAATATGGCGAGATCTAACCTCCCACACCACCCGTAATACATACATAAACGGATAGATCGTGTTGAGATATATCATTTCCTACCTGTTTCACCCCAAAAATCCCCGTCGTCGCCGGCCAGCCACCTTCACAGGCAACCCGCCACTACTGCCGCACCACTCATTCATTGTTTTAGCCCAATTCCGACCCAAGAACACTCATTTCCATTTGGTATGACACCAAGTTCATTGAATTTGGTGTCTACCAAAATGAAATAAGTGTTCCATGGTAGGGAAGCCGATTCTTGGCATCTCCAGCGTCTCCTCGTGGCTCGAACAACTTCAAGCACGCTCGTTAGGTATCTCCGTCATCTGTTTACTTAATTTCTGATTTTTTTTTAGTTGTAATAGATTAGTTCCTGATTTTAATTTTAGTTTCTGATTTTTAATTTTTGGTTGTTTCTTGTTAATTAGAGTTTCAAGTTAGGTTTATTTAATTAGTTATCTCTATTTAATTGAGTTGTTTGTTAGATTATTATTGATTAAACGTGGTCTTTAGTGTATTAGTCAAATCGTTTACTTAGTTAATCAATTGTTTAGTTGTTGAACGTTGTCGTTCGATTGTTAGCAATGCTTGTCTAGTCTCTGTTTTGAGCATTAGTTTGTGAATTTAGTTGTTTGTTCTATATATGGTTAGTTTGCACAAATCAATTTGTTTTAATGTAGTTAGTTTGAGTTTGAGTTTTAGTTCCATTTGAAGTCTTTTTTTTATTTTCTCAATTGTTAGTTGTTTGAGTTTGTTTTGGTTCAAAATCATTAGGGTAGTATTGACGTTGTTAAAATCTGAAGTTTAGATGGGTTTGATCATGACTTAGAGTACTAGTAGCTTACTTTTTACTAGTAGGGTGGCTCAAATGACATTATTCTTCTTGCTTCTGCCCCATAGCAGATTTTCAGGTTGTCCTTTCACCCTTTGGACAGCCTTTGAACAGTGTTGAGCACACAAAGTCAGTCCTCTTTGGGCAGATTTTTGGTGAACCAAAATCTGTCCAAAATGTGACTTTATCTGCATATTTAAGGGGCTGTTTTTTTCTCACTTCGGACACACTCAATCACATATTTGTTGGACAGGTTTTACACCCTAAAAATACAACTTTGAGAGTAAAAAATAGAATCAGCAACTAAAGCACCCTTTAGTAAGCTGAAATGGTGAGCTTTGTGAGTAAATTTTAAAGTGCAAACCTTTTAGAAAAGTATAAGTCTTCTTTAGAGTTGGTTCTGGGTTTCTTCTCCAAAGTTTTCGGGTTGTTTAAACACGAAACTGCTGTTGTTTTCTGCTGTGTTTGCTGCTGTTATTTATCTGCTGAGCTCTATTTCTTCACTGTTGTATTTATTTTCTGCAAACCATGTATTTTCTTAATTTTGCAATGCAGATTCTTATATTCAATGGATGAGTATATAGCTCTTTTTCAGCTCTATGGATATGCTTGATGTATAAATGTTTAGCATGTTATTCACATAGTCATATTTCAGCATTTACATTTTGTAATATTTTGTCGATCTTCCATTTTTCTCTATAGCTCAAATAACATTTTGTTAAGTTTACTTAGTTTAAGAAAAAGATAAAGACCTCATTTTTACTATGTTTGTTTAGTTTGGGATCTTTTATGTGAGTTACTATTAAGGTTCATGTATAATTATCTAGGAAAGACTTCTAGCTTCAAATGTTTTAATGCTTTAAATTATATATAGTCAATATAATATTATAATATGGTTCTTCTCTTTAGCATTAAAGTATTGCCGTTTTTTTTTAGTTTTTATATTTTGTTGCGATTGTAATTATGAAAGTGGATTCAAATGTTCAAGGTGTTTACGTTACTAATGAGATGATAGTCTGATTAGTGCCATGTTGATGTAAATGAGTAGAAATATTATGTTAATCCTTAAGAAATGAGTTGATTAAGGAGATGAAAGAGCAAAGATAATAATTAGCATGTGAGTTACTTTTATAAAAAACAATTTTAGTTTGGACATCAACGTGACGAGCAATTTGGGCTTAGAAGAATACTTGTCATTTTGTGTTGTGTTGGTCATTGAGGATCTTATGCAACATGAGCCAAATAAGCTTAAAATCTGTAGGCCCAAAAACTAAGCGGGTTTTTCCTTAAAATCAATAATTTGTCTTTTGTAAGTAAAATAAGTGATCCAAAACCATGAAAGTTTAGCATAAGCTTACCTGGATTTAATGTCTTGCATTAGTTAAAAAAAATAACTTTAATAATGTCATATTTGTTCCTTTGTTTGGTCGAATAAGTAATAAAAAAAGAAGAGAAAGTTAAGCCTTTTTTTATTTATTATTAATTTAAATGCTAGGCAAATAATAGGCACACTTTAAATTCACGGAATCGCTTGCGTAGCATGACGTTTAACATTCAATAAATTAATTTAAAAATCGGGTACCTTATCCAATAATTTTAGTTAATTTAAAATTTAATTGTTTTTCATAATTGCGGATTCGCTTGCGTAGCGCTATAGTAACTTTTAATAAATTTCAAAAATTAATTCCTTTAAATGTATTAAGTTTTTCAGAAGTAATAATATACTGATAATCCTTGTCGTGACTGCGGATTCGCTTGCGTAGCGCGGTTATGACAAAAGTCAATAAATTTCGTCTCAATCACGCATTCGCTTGCGTAGTGTGATTACGACATCTTATTACATTCTCTAATTTTTTTAATAATCAAGAAATAAAAGCGGATAGATAAAACATAAAAATTATATAAATCACAGTTTGTCCAAATTTAATTCAAGCCAAGTTTTAAGTCAATAAAGCGACCGTTCTAGAACCACAGGACTCGGGGAATGCCTTACACCTTCTCCCGGGTCAACAGAACTTCTTACCCGAACTTTGTTTTCGCAGACCGATAAAAATAGAGTCAAACCTTTCTTTGATTAGAGATTCAAATAAATGGTGACTTGGAACACCGAAAAAAATCAATTCCAAGTGGCGACTCTGTAAATAAAATAATCCCTACTCAAAATTTGTCACTTTAATTGGAAAAACTTTTTAAACCACAATCCATAACATATATGCCTTTGGGGGGGGGGGGGGTGGGGGTG
>ML283307.1:10777-42555 GCA_005239495.1 Nicotiana undulata
GGGGGGGGGGAGGGGGTAGAAAAGGGGTGTGACAGCTCTGGCGACTCTGCTGGAAAAATCCAGAATTCGAGCTTGCACATGTTGACTTTTATTTGGCTTTATTAATTTTGTATATACTATTATTTATTTGTGCCTAATGTGTTACGTGTTCGTTTTAGGCTGCTTTGATATTGTTGAACTGCACATATAAACTGTCTTCTCACGCACCCTCTCTGAGTCTTCTTTAAATTAGAAATTGGGCATTTGCTTGACATAACCCGCTTTCTTCGAGATAGCCGAGGTGCTTGTCACCCGGTGAAGGATTTTAGTCACACATGTTTTAGGCGGGGAGCACCACCAGCTAAGACGGAAAGCAATTCTACCGGTACGCTGACCCTCCTCGGCTCAAGTTGTCCGCTCGAGTAAGCCAGTCTAGATACCTTCTCCAATAGGATTTAAACCTAGAAGAACAAGCCTCATGCCGGATATCCCTAGTAGGTTCGCTTTATTTGCATCGCATGCATTTGACTTAGCGAAACTCGGCACAGGGGTCGGGTCCGTATAAGACAAGTATCCTCTTTGAGACCATCATTTTCACTTATGTGCTACTTGTTACATCATTTGTAAGACTTGTTTGCATTATTGACCAGCTTTAGAAAATTGGTTGAGCAGAATTATTTTAAAAGAAAATAAAAAATAAAAAAATCATTCTCCTAGTTTAGTACAACTAATATTTTTTTTAGTAAGATTTTGGTAGTAGTCTGACGTGAGGTGTAAAGATTAATTTTCAATCAAAAGAGAAAAATGCTCGATTTCACTGAACTACGCGGGTTTAATTCTCACCGGATGTGAGATACGTGGGCAACCTCCATCAGGTTCAGCCCACATTTTTCAAAATAAAAATGGAGCATAAAACTCCACATGTGCACAAACTCCACATTTTTTGCTATTTTGGTCTCATTTTTCTATTTTACCCTCGTATTTCGGCCATTTTGCCAAAGACAACCTTAAAAATTTTCTAGGAAATGATGAAGGGTTGTTTTGATAAAAATAGCTACTTTAAACCTTCTACGGGAGTACCAAAAGGCTATTTTCGCAAAACTAGCCATCTTACCTAGTTTTGTCAAGTTATACTGCTGAGACATCCTTTGAACCTTTCTCGGGAGTGTCAAAGGGTCGTTTTTTGTAAAATAGCCATTCTATTTATTTTGTCTATTTTTTATTCTGTCCCTATGCTTGGCCATTTTTACCGAGACATCCTTTAAGCCTTATGTGGAACAGTGGAAGTATCAAAGGGTCGTTTTCGTAATAATATCCATTTTGTTTTTTTACTTTTTCCATTTTCACCTTTTGTGTCCAGTAATTTCAAAAATTAATAATAACAATAAAAAATAGTTTGAGTCCTAAATTAGCTTTTGGAAAAGAAAAAAAAAGAAAATCAAATCAGAATTTTCATATAGTTTTAGGTAAGTTCTGACCCATTTTCTTTTATTCTTAGGTTCACCATGAATTCTCTACAAAAAAGCAGTAAGAAAAGGGTAAGGGACGAGACACCTCCGGTGTTCTTGATCAGAGATAAGACCCCGAGTAGTCTTTGCAATTGGTGGGCTAGTTTTGCTAGATGAGAACGGAATCAAGTATTTAATCACCTCAAGTTCTTAATGCACGAACATACCCACTCTATACCTCTCGGTAGTTTGAGTGGCTTTGCCCTAATTACCTCTCTCGAGGCCAATTGGGTGTCAATTAATCAAGCAATTGAGGTTTAGGTAGGGTCCTACTCTCTCGAGGTTTAACCCGTTAATTAGGGCTCAAGTAGGGTTTTACCATTTCTGGGTTTAACCCAATTGATTGGGACTACCAATCTCTTGATAATGCTCTAATTTCCTATTAGGCTAATTTTTTGGACTCAAGTCCTCTTTCTCAAGAAGGACCCAAGTCATGGAAAGGCTAATTAGTGTTTGCAACCACTAATTATGGCAATAAGAACCCTCAATTAGCCTAAATAGCCAACACCCATTAATTTCCCAACCTTAATTTCAAAAACCCATTATATACCCACACTAGGGTTGAGCCACAACCCTAGCTAATGGGTCTAGCTACTCATAATCAAAGATAGAAGCAATGATAGAGAAGAAAGAGAACCCATTAATTGATTCTTAACAAAGATATTGAAGATTCAATGTTAAAAATACAATAATAAAGCTAAAAAGATGAAAACCCAAAAGTATTCACGTGCTCTCTACTTCAGAAATTACAAGATGTCTAAAGAAATTACAAAATAAGCTATTTATAGTCTGCCAGAATTTCGGACAAAAATGCCCCTCGGGGCCACCGCGGATCGCGAAAACACGACTGCGGTCCGCGAAAGGCAACTGGGTGCTTAACCACTAGGTTTCTGAAAATGCTCGACCGCGGACCACGAAATATGGACCGCGACCGCGGTGAGCTATGCCTTGAATTCCATCTCTCTGAAGTTGTGAACCGCGGACCGTGAAATGAGGACCGCGGCTGTGGTGAGCTGACCTAAGAAATCCACCTCTCTGAATCATGTCACCGCGGACTGCAAAACAAGGACCGCGACCGCGGTGGCTTTTTTTACTTGATCAATTATTGTTGTCCTTGGTGCTTTTGCCGGATTCACTCCTGTTTTGCCTGTTTTGAGCCTATTTTTGACTGAATGTCATCATTTCTGGTTCAATCCTGCATCAAGCACAACATATAAGTTTTCGGGGCTACTTTGTATATAATTATAACCAAAACTTAGGTCTAGAAGAACGGAAAACATGGCAAAAATCCAAGTTATCAACTCCCCCAAACTTAAGCTCTTGCTTGTCCTCAAGCAAACAAAATAAGCCCCACCCCTATGGTAGCTTCCAAGAAAATCCGGCTGTCCTAATGGTGACCTCAATTAGCATCAATTGGGACTAACCATAGCCCTTAATGCACATGCATCATTGACAATGTTTGAACCTTTTAAAACCATAGTTTCAAGTGTGATACAAGAGCTTCGAGGGTTGTTCCAACTCATCAGTGAGACTCTAACTACCACCTCGGTCAGTGTTGATCCCAGACTCTTATTCCGCGACTTTCCCTAAGCACCTCACCTTTTAGAATAATAACGCTCAGAACGAGGAATATGGGAAATCGCTCATCTCTCATCAAAGAAAAAGTCCCAAGTCCGGCTCAAAGTATCATAGGCTTTCCCTTTGTATAAATCACCACTAATATAGGCTTCACTCGACTTGAGATCATATAGGGCTTTTGTGGAAACATGATGAAGGTTGTTGGTTAGGGGTAGGAAGTATTTGGTCAGAGTGAGTTCTATCTTTCCTTAAGCACTTCATTTTTAACTGTTCTCACATTTTCTTGACCCTTTGAGTTATTTTATCTTTGTGCAGTGTTGGAGAGACACACTGTCACGCCTTTTTGTTCATTCTAGCCACTTTTCTTCCTTTTATGCATTCCAAACCTTTGGTAACACTTTTTCATCAATTACCTGTATTTCTTCTTTTTGTTCATTCTTTTATTTTCTTTCTTTTTCATTGCCCCCTTTTCTTTTCTTTCTTTTGTGCCTTCTTTTTCACTTCATCACATCCTTTGTCTCTCCCCCAAACTTATGCTTTTTGCCTAGCGCCAAGGGAAGATCGGGTGCCAAGAGAGGGTAGAAGAATGGTTGAAGGCTTGTAGCTTGGTTTTTGAAAGAAAGGGTTTAAAGCTCAAAAGGGTTGACTAGGGAATTTGTCTTTGGAAGGCCATGGACGTGTTTAAATGCATTGTTCAAGCCAAGGAAGGCCTATAGTCACTTCTCAAGTCAAATTGCACTTAGAATTTCGCCTAGACAACACTCAGGGCAAGTTCTAGACTAGTGGCACGGGACTTGGACTTGCAATTTCAAATTTCTCACCCCTCAGTGCTAGGGGATTGCTGCAGAAACCGAGTCGAGGGCCCACAACGACCTTAGTTGTGTTTTGAGTAGAAAAATGGTCCCCAAGGACCACCCGATGATTATCGGCCAATACAAGAGTCTCAAGATCGTCACTATCACCATCCTAAACAAAACGGTTTGTCTTTGACCATGGGATCAAAGGCAACTATGTTAGGCCCAAGTGAAGCTTTTCTCGAGGCACCGTTATTCATTCACTAGAAAAAGGAAAAAGAAGAAAAACAAGACCAAAAAGAGAAAAACAGACTCAAACCTTTAAGAAGGTTGTTACACCATCCATCCTTGGGAAGAGCCACCCGGTTCACACAAATTCCACCTTTGGAAATAACCGCGGCGTTAAGAAAACCAAAGGTTTATTGCTCACGCGAAAATCAAAACAAGAAGCTAAGAAAGAAAAATAAGAAGCTATAAAATCGAAAAAGTGCGTAAAGTAACATGCATGAGATAGAATAAATATGTACATGAGGGGAATTAGACGAATATACATAGGGGATGAATATTTACAATGAAGAGTTAACTTATACATACCAAAAAGTAAGAAGTTATAAAAGTACTAGGATAGTAAACTTATTTACAAGCCAAAATGGAATTATACAACTCGATTATCATTTAAATGAAATGCCTATAGGGCCACTCCCCCAACTAAGATATAGCATTGTCCCCAATGCTATGTATCAAAAAGAGTGCACAAAAATATGGGAGCGAGATAGAGAGTAAAGAAAACTCCTTATTGGCCCTCGGCCTACTGTTGTCCATGCTGCTGTGTCTGAGATGGTATAGGGCCTGCCTGTGCCTAGGATGGTATAGGGTCTGCCTGTGCCTGGGACTGTGGTGGGGATGGGTCTGCTGGTGCCTGTGGTGGAGCTCCGATGGTCTGGGCGTCCTGGCTCTGGGCCTGTATCTGCTCGGAAGCTTGACTCTGTGTGGGAGGGTCTTCCAGCACAAGTCTAATGCCCTCTGTACGGGACAGGACCTTCCTCTTCTTCGTTGGCCTACCCCGCTCTTCCTCCTGCACTGGATGCTGCTTTGTGGGGTCTGCTAGTAACATCTCCAGAGGTATCTGATCCCCCTTGAGTTTGTCCACCTCTTTCCAACCGACTCCTTTGAAGCACGAGTCTTCTGCAACTTCTTTGTTTCCTTTGCCAGCTTTGCCAATGCAGTCTCATGTTTTCCCACCGCCTCCAAGATCTTCCTCTGGTTCTCCAGAATCTCCTTTAGTGCATCCTCAATGGACTGTGGTACCTGTGGTGGGGGAGGAGTAGTTGGGGCTGCTACAGACGTAGAGATTGCAGACAACTTTGTAGTCGCTGACTGCATCCAGTTGTTGATGCTTGTCAATGTCTGATTGAGCCTGTGGGAAGTCATAGGATAGGCTCTGGTGGAGGGAATGTCTGGACCGGTGGAGGTAGAAAGACCTGGAGCTTCCTCTGGAATAGCCGGCTGGGGGAGAGATGATTCCACCACCACCACTGGCTCTTCAGACTGGCCAGTGGAGGCAATAGACTTACCCTTGGACTTCTTCTTGGGGTTGTCATCATCCAGCAAATCATACCAAGAAAAGGATGCTTTGGCTTGACTTTTGTGTCAAAGTGCTTCTTGGTCACCCCTTGGTCTTTACAACACATAGTCAGATAATGAGGAAAAGGGTAAGATGTATCACCTTGTCTGACGACCCGGCTGATGACCTCGGACATAACATTCCCCACATTGATGGGGTACCCAGCCATAATAGAAGCAACCAGCACAACTCGACTGAGGGGAAGTGTGGTTTCATGGTGTGTTGGATCCACCCTGCAGCACACAAAAGTCTCCCACCCCTTAGCTTCAAAATTAAGGGTCTTCCTGTAAATAGTCTTTCTAGCAGGTAGCCAATCCGGAGTCTCCACGGGCCTAGCCAAGTGCATAGCTAACCAATTCCGAGCTGCATCCTTTTCTGCAAGCTTCTCCAGGTATAAAGAGTCATCCACATCGTCCATCTCCAAATATTCATTAATAGATTGCCCATCAAACAGCACTGTCAAATTTCGGACTTTGGATGCCTTTGAGTCCTTTTCAAGAAATAGCAAGTTGGTGTAGAACTCTTTCACAATATGCTCATTTGCATCCGGGAGGAACTCATTGAAGTAGAGCCAACCTTTCCTTTCCATGAACTGCCGCTTCACCTCGGGGTTGTGGGACGACAACTCCTTGAGTGAGAATGTTCTCTCCAGTATGAGTCAACGTGTGGTCCACAACTCTCTGAACCTATGAAAGCCGGCTCACTGACAAACCGGTGTTTCCAAACATCCGGGTTCCGAGTACGCTCGACCCCCTCAACCGCTGGTGCATCCCCATCATCCTCACTTGAGTGCTCCCCATATAGGGAGGCTGTAGAAGAAGTAGAGTATGAATGGCCACTGGAGGCTGATTCATCTGCTTGAGTTGGGGCTGGGGGAGAGGAGGCAGGGTCCAAAGGAGATGACTGCGATGAGGTCTCCTCCGATGGTGCATACTCACTCCCCGATGGTGAAGCAGGGGAGTCTCTAGCATGAGTAACCCGTCAGGATGATTGAGGAGGAATTGTGACTTTGGAGGGTTGCCTAAGTGCCCCCGGGCCTCTCCCCCTTTGAGGATCTCCTCGACTAGTTTGTTTTCGCCCACCGCCTCGTGATTGAACCATTGGCTGCAAAATAAACACAGGTGAACATGGTTAGTATAAAAAAAAACACTGTTGCACAAACATTAAAGACCATATGCTCAGTTGAAAGGCCACCACGGACCGCGGTGGGTAACCCCTAAAGAACTTAAGTCTTTGAACCTTCACACCGCGGACCGCGAAAAAGTGACCGCGGTCGCGGTGCTTCAGGATCAGAGAGCTGCCTTATTGAATAACAGGGACTGCGGACCGCGAAACATCAACCGCGGTCCGCGAAGATCAGGTAAGGGCTGCATCACACAGGCACCGCGGTCCGCAAAACATGGACCGCGAACCGCGAAAATAGCAATTTCTTAGGGTTTTCAAACTTTTATCATTTTCATGCTCAAATGTTCATTTAGTTAATCTCTACATGTTTAATCAGTGTAATTGTATTCCAAAGGGTCTAAAATGAACATTTTGGACTATCCCTAACATTTTTAAAGCCTAAAGATGAAAAATTAAGAAAAAGAAGAGAAAAATCTATCAATTAATGAGGAAAGTAAAGAAATTAAGAAGTTAATTAATCACAATTACACTTACTAGATGCGTGCATAATGATTTGAAAGAGTGCAATGCAGTTCAGAGGATGTAAGATAAAGACACAGTCCAAGGATGCTCTGAGAAATTGAAGTTCGTAAAGTAAGAAATGAAACCCTAAATGCCTATTTATATAGAAAAGTTGGGGACCACCCCTCTTACCTACCACGGACCGCGAAAACTCGACCGCGGTCAGTCACTTATGTTGGGCTCAGGCAAGGAGTCACCGCGGTCCGCGAAAAATCGATCGCGACCGCGGTGAGGCATGTTCAGAGAGGCACTTTGCAGTAACCTGCCTTCGCAGACCGCGAAAAGATGACAGCAGCCGCGAAGCAAGGTTCAGAGAGGCACTTTGCAGTAACTTGCCTTCGTGGACCGCGAAAAGATGACCGCGGGCGTGAAGCAAGGTTCAGAGACCTGTTTTTCTATACTTAGCCAAATTTCCTGTGTCAAAATCATCCTACAACATCCAAAAACCAGTTAGTGCAAAAATGAATCCTATTCTACCAAGAAAAACAAAAGAAAACAAAAATAAAGACACATGGGTTGCCTCCCATGAAGCGCCTGATTTAACGTCGCGGCATGACGCATGTTACCAAGATCATTTCAAATGAAGAAGTGCCACCACGTGGCTGTCATCGACTTTGCTAAGATAGTGCTTGACCCGGTGACCATTTACTCTGAAGACTTTACCACTTTTGTTCTTGAGGTCAAGAGCCCCAAAGGGAGTAACAAATACCACTTCAAAAGGTCCGCTCCATTTGGATTTGAGTTTTCCTGGGAATAACCTCAACCGAGAATTGAACAATAATACCAAATCCCCAACCTTGAACTCTTTTCCTTGAGCATATTTGTCATGTAGGTACTTAATTTTGTCCTTATACAAGGACGAACTGGAGTATGCATGGAATCTAAACTCATCCAACTCATTCAATTGCTCCACCCGAAGATTTGCTGCTATATCCCATTCCAAATTCAACTTTTTCAAGGCCCACATAGCCTTGTGCTCCAATTACACCAGAAGGTGGAAAGCTTTTATGAAGACCAAACGATACGGGGACATCCCAATTGGGGTCTTGTAAGCAGTTCGGTAAGCCCAAAGAGCATCATCTAATTTCTTGGCCCAGTCGGTCCTATTGGCATTTACCGTTTTGGATAAAATGCTCTTTATCTTCCTGTTAGATACTTCAACTTGGCCACTAGCCTGAGGGTGGTACGGGGTAGTGACTTTATGATTGACCCCATACTTGGAAAGTAAGGAGTCGAAGGCTTTATTGCAAAAATGTGACCCCCCGTCACTGATGATGGCTCGTGGAGTGCCAAACCTAGTAAAGATATTCTTCTTAAGAAAGGCTATCACACTCTGCGCTTTATTATTTGGTAAGGCCACGGCCTCCACCCACTTAGACACATAATCAACTGCTACCAAGATGTACGTGTTCCCACATGAACTCACGAATGGCCCCATGAAGTCGATGCCCCAAACGTCAAAGATATCCACTTCAAGAATTGAATTTAGAGGCATCTCGTCCTTCTTGGAAATTCCCCCGGATATTTGGCATTCATCACACCTTTTTACTAGATTGCTAGAATCCTTATACAAAGTGGGCCAAAAGAACCCACAACTAAGCACTTTAGATGTCGTTCTTGCCCCTCCATAATGACCACCATACGGTGAGGAGTGGAAAGACTCAAGGATATCTAGTTGCTCTTCTTCCGGTACACATCTCTGAATCACCCCGTCGGTGCAAATCTTGAAAAGATAAGGCTCGTCCCAATAGAAATCCAAGTTGTCCATTCTAAGCTTCTTCCTTTGGTTCGAAGAGAGCTCACAAGGGACAACTCTGGTGACGAGGTAATTAGCAATATCCACAAACCATGGCATATCTTGCATTGACATTGAAAGGAGTTGTTCATCCGGGAAACTATCATTGATCTCAAGTCCGTCACAATGACGTCCTTGTTCCTCCAACCGGGACAAATGATCGGCTACTTGATTCTCACTCCCTTTTCGGTCCACAATCTCTAAATCAAACTCTTGTAGCAGCAACACCCAACGCATAGGCCTTGCCTTGGAATCCTTCTTGGTCATGAGGTACCGGAGTGCCGCATGGTCAGTGTGAACTATGACCTTGGCACCCATCAAGTAAGGGCGAAATTTCTCCATGGAAAAGACTATAGCTAGAAGCTCCTTCTCTGTGACTGTGTAGTTCATTTGAGCTGAATTCATTGTCTTGCTGGCATAGTAGATTGGGTGAAAAACTTTGTTCACCCCTTGTCCAAGCACAACACCCACAACAACATCGCTTGAATCACACATAAGTTCAAAGGGTGCATTCCAATCTGGCACCGTGATGATGGGAGTAGTAGTGAGCTTGTGTTTTAAGAGTTCAAAAGCATGCATACAATGCTCATCAAAATTGAATTTAGCATCCTTCTCAAGCAACTTGCACAATGGATTCACCACCTTAGAGAAGTCTTTGATAAAGCGCCGTTAAAATCCGGCATGGCCAAGGAAACTCCGAACTCCTCTCACTGAAGTAGGTGGTGGAAACTTTGAAATAACCTCGATCTTTGATTTGTCGACCTCAATGCCATTTTTTTGAAATCTTATGGCCCAATACGATTCCCTCTTCCACCATAAAGTGTCATTTTTTCCAGTTCAAGACCAAATTCGTTTCTTCACACCGAGCAAGGACCCTATCAAGATTACCCAAGCATTCATCGAAGAATCACCGACGACACTAAAGTTGTCCATAAACACTTCAAGAAAGTCCTCCACCATGTCGGTGAAGATTGCCATCATACATCTTTGGAAAGTGGTCGGGGCGTTGCAAAGCCCGAATGGCATACGAGCAAAGGCAAAAGTGCCATATGGGCAAGTAAAATTAGTCTTCTCTTGATCTTCCGGGGCGATCAAAATTTGAGTATATCCAGAATACCCGTCGAGAAAATAATAGAAGGCCCGGCCCGCGAGCCTATCCAACATTTGATCAAGGAATGGTAGAGGAAAATGGTCTTTGCGGGTCACCTTATTGAGCTTGCGGTAGTCCATACACACCCGCCATCCGGTAACCGTTCTTGTGGGAATGAGATCATCTTTGTCATTTTTGGTTACCGTCATACCACTCTTTTTCGGAACGCATTGGATCGGAGAGATCCAAGCGCTATCCGAAATTGGATAGACAACTCCCGCATCGAGCCATTTTATAATCTCCTTCTTCACTACCTCTTGCATAGCTTCATTGAGTCTTATTTGATGTTCCACGAAGGGTTTGGCCCCATCCTCCAATATTATTTTGTGCATGCAAAAGGCGGGGCTAATACCTCGAATATCCGCCAAAGTCCACCCGATTGCTTTCTTCCTCCTCCTTAGCACTTTCAAAGTTGAGTCTACCTGCACTTGGGTTAAGCAAGAGGAAAGAATAATGGGTAAAGTACATGAGGGACCAAGATATTCATACTTGAGATGGGAAGGAAGTGGCTTCAACTCCAGATTCATAGGTTCTTCAATAGATGGCTTTGTTGGTGGAGTCTTCCGGTTCTCCAAGTCCAATGACAATTTTCTTGGAGCATAGGAATAAGACCCCATGCCTTGAAGGGCATGGGTTCTTTCAATCATACCATCCACCACGGTGTCTTCATGATTCAATAGGGTCAACTCCACAGGGTCATCAATATGGATCATAGCACTGGCATCATCAATAATAACCTCAGACACGAGGTCCATAAAAGAGCAAACCTCAGTACTGTTGGGCTGCTTCATAGATTTGCATACATGAAAGACCAATTTCTCATTACCCACTCTGAATGTGAGCTCCCCAGCTTCAACATCAACCAAGGCCTTCCCGGTGGCAAGTAAAGGCCTCCCCAAGATAATGGGGACCTCAAAATCAACCTCACAACCAAGGATGAAAAAATTTGCTGGCAATATAAACTTGTCCAATCTCACTAGCACATCATCAATAATACCTAGGGGTCTCTTCATTGACCTATCCGCCATTTACAAATGAATAGAGGTCGCCCTAGGTTGTCTGATGCCCAAAGTCTTAAACACAGAATATGGCATCAAATTAATACTTGCCCCAAGATCACATAGGGCTTTTGCAAAGTCTGCACTCCCAATCGTGCAAGGAATAGTAAAGGCACCCGGATCCTCAAGTTTTGGTGCCATGGAGTGAACAATAGCACTCACTTGGTGAGTCATCTTGATGGTATCACACTCCATGGACCGCTTTTTAGTCACTAAGTCCTTCATGAACTTAGCGTATCCAGGCATTTGTTCCAAAGCTTCTACCAATGGTACATTGATGGTGAGACTCTTCATCATATCAATGAACTTTTTGAACTGAGTCTCTTGCTTTTGTTTGGCCAATCTCTGAGGGTAGGGAGGAGGTGGCCTAGGCAATGGTGCCTTGGCTTGTGGGGCCACCGGCTCCGGCATGTCAATAATGTGTTCCCTAGACGGGTTCACATTCCTTTCCAAGTCCTCCCCATTGTCATGAATGTCAATTCTTACTTCACCTTCTCTTGGCTCATCCATCACTTGTTCCACATCAACCGGTGACTCTTCTTGAGGCATGTTTTCATCATCAACAATAATCTTCTTTTGCCCCGAAGTACTTGCTTCACCACCTTTTCCACTCCTTGTAGTCACCGCCGTGGCATGACCGATATTATTATTATTCCCACCCTTGGGGTTCATCACCGTATCACTCGGTAGTGCACCCTTCGGGCGTGTGTTTAAGGCATGTGAGATTTGGCCCATTTGTACTTCGAGATTCCGAATAGAGGTATTGTGGGAGGCCAACTGGGCGTCTGAGTCTGCATTCTTCTCCATCATCTGTTTGAACATATTTTCTATTCGACCCATATCCGAGCTTGAAGAACTTTGACCTTGAGATTGATATGGAGGAGGGTTGCTTGGTTGTTGGTACATCGGGGGCCTTTGAAAACCCGACCCCCGACTACCTTCGCCTCCCCAATTGTTGTTGTTGTTTCTTACACTCCAATTCTCCTCGTTATTGTTCCCCCACTGCCGATCATTATTTTTGTTCCATTGACGATCATTGGTATTGCCCCAATTCCTAGCATTGTTGTTGTTCCAGTTTCGTGGTCTTTGATTCCCCCAGCTTTGATTATTACCCTGATTTCTCCAACCTTGGTTGTTTCTTTGACTATTACCTTGCCCTTGGTAGTTGTTTGCATACATAACATCTTCATCTTGGTATCATAACCCTCATCTTGGTCGTGACCACCCGACCCTTGATTACCTTGATCTCCACGGTTTTGCCTAGCACTCCCCCGGGGTCTCCTTTGGCTTCCTTGCATATTCACTCCCTCCATAGCATTCACTTGCTTCGGCCTTTGAAATTGTTGGAGTTGGGCTTTAGCAAGTTGGGTCATGGTTGTTGTGAGCTCGGCAATTGCTTGCCCTTGCTCTTGGAGTTCCTTGTGGAGACTATTCACACCGGTCTCCCCTTGAGGCACATTCGCTCTACTTTGCCAAGCCGAAGATGTGTCGGCCATTTCATCAAGAACTTCACATGCCTCCGGGTAGGTCAACTTCATGAAATTACCTCCGGCCAATTGGTTGACCACACATTGGTTTACGGTGTTGATTCCCCGGTAGAAGGTTTGTTGTATCATAGCCTCGGTCATATCATTATTCGGACACTCCTTCACCATGGTTCTATATCGTTCCCATATCTCGTGCAATGGATCGTTTGGCTCTTGTTTGAATGCCAAAATCTCATCAAGGAGTGCCGCCATATGACTTGGGGAGAATAACTTTGCAATAAATTTATCCGCGAGCTCGTCCCAAGTTGAGATTGAGTGATTGGGAAGACGCTCAAACCAATCTAGTGCTTTCCCCCGAAGAGAGAAGGGGAACAATCGGAGTCTAAGTACATACTCCGTGACGTTGGTTTGTTTACTCCCCCAACAAGTATCGACGAAGCCCTTGAGATGCTTGTAGGCATTTTGATGCGCGACCCCAGTGAAATACCCTCGTTGTTCAAGGAGAGTAAGCATAACATTCGTGATTTGAAAGTTCCCCGCCCGAATCCTCGACAGGACAATGGCACTTGCGTACCCCTCGTTTGGTAGGACCCGAGGGGAATCCCTAGGAGGCAAAGGTGGGGGAGGGTTTGGAATATCATCTTGGTTGTTGGCTTGTCGGTCCCTTCTTTGTGGAGGAAGTTGATTGATTTCCTCTTCCTGATTATCATATACCTCCTCCCCCGGAATCACATTTCCCAGTGGATCAGCCATTGTACCTAAGTGAATAAAACAAGGCAGTTAAAAGAAAAAATAGAAGGAAGGAAAAACACGCTATGCTTCTAGTCACAAAGATAGTCACACCGTTAGACTCCCCGGCAACGACGCCAAAAAGTGATCACGCCTAACCCACACTACTATATAAATAGGAAGGCAAGGATCGTGTAGCTTTTACCCGAATGGTCGGGATCATTCCACAGGGAGTCTATAATGGGAATGAGTGTCCAAGTAATCTAGAAGGGTCGAGTGTTTCTAATTGCACTTCCAAACATTTGCTTGGTTTGAGCTATGCTAATTAAATTCTATTGATTGTATGCTAAGTAATGGATATATTATTTTTGGTGTTGTTTTCTGATGATGATAAAGGCACTAGGGTCATGACCCTTGCCTAGGTAGATACATAACGGATTTCAATTCTAAGGTCGGGATATTGATTTGGGATACAACTATAACCAATGCACGAACATACCCACTCTATACCTCGCAGTAGTTTGAGTGGCTTTGCCCTAATTACCTCTCTCGAGGCCAATTGGGTATCGATTAATCAAGCAATTAAGGTTTAGGTAGGGTATTATTCTCTCGAGGTTTAACCCGTTAATTAGGGCTCAAGTAGGGTTTTACCATTTCTGGGTTTAACCCAATTGATTGGGACTACCAATCTCTTGATAATGCCCTAGTTTCCTATTAGGCTAATTTTTTAGACTCACGTCCTCTTTCTCAAGAAGGACCCAAGTCATGGAAAGGCTAATTAGTGTTTGCAACCACTAATTATGGAAATAAGAACCCTCAATTAGCCTAAATAGCCAACACCCATTAATTTCCCAACCTTAATTTCAAAAACCCACTATATACCCACACTAGGGTTGAGCCACAACCCTAGCTAATGGGTCTAGCTACTCATAATCAAAGATAGAAGCAATGATAGACAAGAAAGAGAACCCATTAATTGATTATTAACAAAGATATTGAAGATTCAATGTTAAAAATACAATAATAAAGCTAAAAAGATGAAAACCCAAAAGTATTCACGTGCTCTCTACTTCAGAAATTACCGGATGTCTAAAGAAATTACAAAATAAGCTATTTATAATCTGTCGGAATTTCGGAAAAAAATGCCCTTGCAGGGCCACCGCGGACCGCCAAAACACGACCGCGGTCCGCAAAAGGCAACTGGGTGCTTAACCACTGGGCTTCTGAAAATGCTCGACCGCGGACCGCGAAATATGGACTGCGACCGCGGTGAGCTATGCCTTGAATTCCATCTCTCTGAAGTTGTGAACCGCGGACCGCGAAATATGGACTGCGACCGCGGTGAGCTATGCCTTGAATTCCATCTCTCTGAAGTTGTGAACCGCGGACCGCGAAATGAGGACCGCGGCCGCGGTGAGATGACCTAATAAATCCACCTCTCTGAATCATGTCACCGCGGACCGCGACCGCGGTGGATTTTTTTACTTGATCAGTTATTGTTGTCCTTGGTGCTTTTGCCGGATTCACTCATGTTTTGCCTGTTTTGAGCCTATTTTTGACTGAATGTCATAATTTCGGGTTCAATCCTGCATCAAGCACAACATATAAGTTTTCGGGGCTACTTTGTATATAATTATAACAAAAACTTAGGTCTAGAAGAATGGAAAACAAGGCAAAAATCCAAGTTATCAAGGCTCTAGTAGGTTTTTGGGACCCCGTGAACAATGTCTTCAGGTTCAAAGATTGTGAAATGACGCCTACATTGAAAGAATTAGGTGGTTTACCGGATTAGGGAGAGACCTTCGTGGGAAAAGTCCTACTGCTCTGAGAAAAGTTGGTGTGAATAACGTTTTGAAAAATTTATGCCTCCGTCGAATACCAATTGGTTTCCTGGACGAAGGTTGGATTCCGTTGGAATATTTCTATGACAGATTTGGGGACGAGAAAGGGTTTGAAAACTTCTCAAACACATAATTCATCAACCAATTGAGTTAAGACGCATGGAGGGAGTTGAGAATCTTCGCGCTCATGATATTATTTCTGGGGATCATGGGTTTTCCAGAACGTGGTGGGAAAATCAGAATTCGATTAGTTGCGGTAGTGTCATATTTGCAAAGTAGCGAAGATCATACCATTCTTCTCATGATTCTAGGAGATATTTTTTGAGCTTTGACCCATTTCCAAGGGGGTAAAAATTACTTCGAGGGATGCAACATTCTGCTGCAGATGTAGTTCATACAACACCTTTATCATCATCCAGTAAAAACAAGCTTTAATGACAATTGGCTGAATTACATTGGATGTCACCCAGACAGGGCCGCAAGTTGTAATCTTTCAGAAGGGATGAGGGCTTGGCGGACATTGCTCGGTTCATTGAGTGCTGATAGAATCACTTGGAACTATTATTGGTTCCATTCTATTAGGGTCATGCATATGTCGACGTATCGTCCGTTCTTCATACTCATGGGTTTCAGAGGTTTCCAACCCTACGCACTCATACGTGTCATGCGCCAGCTAGGGAGAGAGCAAAAGAGGCCCCCGACTGAGGACATGCGCCCGTTCATGTGGGAATTAGAGGTAGAGGAACCTCCAAGGGAGTCATATGTACAAAAGGTTTGATTGGGTGGTCGATTTTCCGAACCCGTATTGACATTTTACAAGAAGATAAAGGCATTTTGGAACTCTAGTAAAATGTCAATTTTCTTTTGTGACATTTTACAAGAAGATAAAGGCATTTTGGAGATAGATATGGACATACAAAAGGTTGATTTCGAGCGGGAAAAGGCTAAGTGGGCACACGAGAGGCGAGCACTCAAAGCTCAAATTAAGCAGAAAAAGTGATCACTACCGCTCAACAACAGGAAGAAAGAGAAGCCCAGTTCAAGGTGGTCCGTGATCATGAGCGCAGAGGTTTTGCTCCATTAATACAAGGTCTGAGGGATCAGATAGCATATAGGGGGAGTTGAGTCAAGCAAGGAGCGCCAGATCGCGGATTTTCAAATAGAAAGACATCACTACAAAAGTATGATCAATCAGTTGGAGGGGGAGTCACTAGAAATTCAGAGCCAAAGAGATATGGCCTTGGAGCGCAAGCGTGATGCACTGGATCTAGCTGAGACCCGTGGTCAGCGAAATCAAGAGTTGCACTTGGCTCAGAAACACATTAAGGGAAAGATCCTCGAGGTAGCCACGTATACCTACCGAGCTTGCAGGATTTGCCAGGGAATGACGCTAGAGCGGTTTGCAGAAGTATCATTGAACGTCGCCCGTCACATATCTGCAGACGTAGAGAGGATATATCGTGATGTTGGGGGTCAGTCGCAGGAATAAGTGCCATGACTACAATGATGCTGTTGGATTCTCCCGCAAAGATCAGAGTCTCTTTTATTTGGCAGTCCATTTTGATTGTTCATTTGTTGTTATCGAGTCTGTAAGAGTTTTAGGTGCGTTGAGTCTTGTTGTTTTGCCTTTATCGTCAAAAGTCTGTTTCTGAGTCGAGTTTAGTCTTGTTTAGATGTTCGTGTCTATGCAATTTTTGTTTTCGTGTCTTGTATTAAAAACAATTAATTTGAATATCAATGAAAAAGATTTTGTTTTAGAAAATTCGAAATTGAACCAAAGATGTTTGTTTTGTAAAAATAAAAAAATATGGTCGTGTCCCTGAACTACGTGATGATCTGATTCATGCGGTGACATGATACATAGGCAACCCCCAAAAGGTTCGATCGAAATAATTTTCAATGACTCTAAAATGAAGGAACAAGTGAGGTGAGGGAAAAGAAAAGCGGAAAAAATGAAAAAAAAAAATTACTAAGAGCGTCAATAAGCAACAGCCTTATAAGCCGGAATGAAACATGAAGCCTTCCAAAAGCATGTTAGAGATGGTGATAATGTTAGGAACATAGCATATTTACGTGTGATTCATATCTGCAAAATGCTTAACCCTAATACATTTGTTGCCTCTTATATAGTAAGCTTAAGGTGGTTGGTTTGTGGTGAAACTGGAAACACATCACTACTTCACCAGATCTAAGGGAAAGGTAGCAATGGCTAACAATGATGAAATCGAGTTGGTCAGTGACGACCGCCAAGGTCAGCCAGCTGAGCAAGAATCAGAGGAAGTAAGAGGATTGAAACAACAACTGTCTGATGTGTATCAGGCTTGGGTCTCCGGTCATCCTCCGCCTCAGGGTTCCTCAGAAAGAACTTCCACTGTACCCCTGGCTACTCAACCACCGCTCTATGCAACGAGCGATCACATTCTACCACCAGGGTATGTGCCAAACTACAGCTTCCATGCCGCCCCTGGTACCTCTAATGTGCGACCTCCAACCGCATCGGTCAGGAACACCCCTCGTGTCGTGTATGGCGCGCCGGTATATACAATCCTGCCACCACCTCCTGTGACGAGGCCAAACAACGAGCCACCATCTCATGCTTATGATGGCCAATACTACTCTCTAGATATGGCTTCCAGGGTTTTGGATCCCTACAACCAGACTCATCAATACGAGTCACCACTGGAAAATGAAAGCCTGCCAAGACAGTTGAGCCAGATAAGATGGCCAGGAAAATGAAAAGTCTTGAACAGAACATAAAGAACATACAAGGACTAGGTAGTCACAAAAGTGTATCTTTCAGTGATCTATGAATGTTTTCTCACATCCATTTACCACCAGGGTTCAAGACCCCAAAATTTAAGAAGTATGATGGACACGGCGACCCTATCGTCCACCTGAAAAGGTACTGCAACCAGCTGAGGGGTGCAGGTGGAAAAGAAGAATTGTTGATCGCTTATTTTGGGGAAAGTATTGTGGAGGTAGCCTCTGAATGGTTCATTGACCAAGATATCTCTCACTGGCATGTCTGGGACGACATGGCTCAGGCCTTTGTCAAACAATTCCAGTACAACATATATATTGCACCAGATCGCAATTCACTGTCCAATATGAAGAAAAAGCTGACTGAAAGCTTTAGGGAGTATGTAATCAATTGGAGGGAGCAAGCGTCTAGAGTCAAGCCACCCATGGATAACCACGAGTTGATCACTATTTTCTAGAGGCTCAAGAGCCTGATTACTTTCAGAACATGATGTCCGCGATGGGTAGACCTTTTGTAGAAGAAATCAAAATAGGGGAGATGGTCGACAATGGCCTCAAGACTGGCAGAGTTGTAAGTCAAGCTGCTCTCAAGGCCACTACCCAAGCTATCCAAAATGGTTCGAGAAGTTTGGAAAATAGAAAGAAGGGAGATGAGGGGTCCATGATGACTTCGGGATCCAGGGAAGTTCAAAGAGGGGAACCACACCCTTATGTGCAAGTTCAGCAGGGGCAATCCAGCTACCCTCAACATTATTATCCTCCGCCAATTCCTCAATACTCTGTGGTCCCACCACAATATAAAGTGTTCAATGCTCAATCATATGCTCGGGCTCCCAATCAGCAAGTACGAGCACCAGCTCCAAGGATCCCCCGGCCTCAGCAGCAAAATTTTTAGGCACCCTACAATGCTCGTCCCAGGCAGGATTATGGTCGAGAGTAGAGGCCGGCGGAAAAATTTACTCCATTGGCTGAATCATGCTCTAGTCTATTCCAGAAGCTGAAGCAAATAGGTGTGATTGGACCCATCTCTCCCCACCATATGCATCCTGATTCACATGGATTTCAAGCAAATGCTAGATGTGAATATTATTCAGGTGCCCCGGGGCATAGCACTGATGACTGTTGGACTCTGAAAAGAGCCATAGAAAGACTAATTGCTGAAAAATTGATTGTAGTGACAAATGACGAGGACCCTCCTAATGTGACCAACAACCCCTTGCCAATACACAACGATGTTAACTTTGTGGGAATGATTGGCAGAGATCAAGAATACAAACCGGCTGGTCGAGCAAAAATGACAGTAGGAACGATTTAAGAGGGAACCAAACTGGAAGTCAATCCAAGACGAGATGTGCCATTGATTGTGAAAGGCGCCCCGAGCTTAGAAAAGGTAACTTTATTTGTTCCAAGGTCTCGAGGTTGGAAGTTCGCTCCAATGTTCCAAGCACAAGGTTGTATATCCTTATACCCTACCCCAACACAAAGCAGAATCAGGGTGGTACGAAGGGTATAACAGAGCCGATCATAATCAAACCTATCGTGCAACCCCTTGTGACAAACACGAAAACCATTCCTTGGAACTACAACAAAACTGTGATGACCTACAAAGGCAAGGGAATCATAGAGGAAGTGGGGGAAACTGGAGGTTTGACTCGATCGGGAAGGTGTTACTTTCCAGAAGAGCTGAGGAAGGCCAAGCAAATCAGAGAAGGCCAATTTCCAATAAAGAAACCAGTCACTGAAGAAGAGGCGGAAGAGTTTTTTAAAAAGATGAAAGTTCAGGATTACTCAATCATTGACCAGCTGAGAAAGACTCCTGCCCAAATCTCTCTGCTATCTCTGCTCATGCATTCAAAAAAACATGCTCGTGTACTAATCAAGATCTTGAAAGAGGCACATGTCTCAGAGAATACCACACTAAATCAGTTAGAGAAGATGGCCCATAGATTTTTCGAGGTGAATATAATCTCCTTTACTGATGATGAACTTCCCAAGGAGGGAGCCGAGCACAACAAGGCTTTACACTTGACTGTTAAATGTGAGGGGCACTACGTAAAGCGAGTCATGGTTGAAGGAGGCTCGAGCGTAGATGTATGCCCTTTCTCCACCTTACAAATCATGAAGATCAATACAGACAGAATCCGACCCAGCAATGTCCGCATCCGGGATTTTGATGGCTTAGTGAGAGATACCATTAGGGAGATCAACCTCACCATGACGATTGGGCCAGTTGACTTTGAAATTGTCTTCCAGGAAGTGGACATGGACACTTCTTATAACTTTCTTCTTGGAAGGCCATGGATCCATACACCCCGAGATGTGCCGTCCACCTTACATCAGATGCTCCAGTTCGAACATGACAGGAAAAAAATCATTGTTCACGGGAAGATGAGTCGTCCATTTATAAAGACCCGTTAATCCCCTGTATTGAGGCCAAGGAAGGGTGTGAGTCCATTGTCTATCAGTATTTTGAAGTGGTTTCTGTGGACCATGTCGAGGAAGGAAAACACATTTTGCATCCTCGTCTTTCCGCCACATTTGTAATGGTGGCAGCACTTATGCTGAGATAGGGTTATGGGCCAGGAAAAGGCTTGGGGGCATCATTGCAAGGAATTTCGGAGCCCATTTCTCCATTCAGTAACCAGGGTACCTTTGGTTTAGGCTTCAGGCCAACACAAGAAGACGAAGACAAAGCCAAGCACCGCAAAAAGCATGGATGGGTCTTGCAAAAACCTATCCCTCACATTTTCTACACTTTTGTCAAGCCACGACTCCAAGAGGGTCAAAATTCCTCGACGCAGGCAAACATTATGAAATTTGCCATGGCCTCAGCCATATGTTTTCTGAAGTGAATATGATCCAGGATGGTGAAGACACTAGTCGTGCCGATATGCAACAAATTGGCCCAGACACCATGATCAACAACTGGGAAGCAACTCCTCTCCCTACAAGGAAGGAGTCTTGGTAGTTTGCTTTTGCAGCTTCTTTTTTGTATTTTGGGTTACTTTCAGGGTTGTAATCCAAACATCTCAGTATGATTGTTTTGTTTTGATGCCAACCTTTCTATCCTTTCAAATTGAATGAAATTCAGTTTAGTTTCGTATTAAATTTTGTATCTTTTCCTTTTCCTAATTCCTATAATTTTGTTTCCATTTCAGTTTTGTTAATGTTGGCTTTAATAACATGACATGCATGCAGAATTCATGCTCAGATCTTAAAAAGCTGTCTAATTTTGAAATAATGCATCAAGAGGTTGAGTATGATGAAGATGAGGCTGTTGAGGAAATCAAAAGAGAGTTGGAACAATTTGAAAACAAACCTAAGCCTAACCTCAATGAAACTGAGTCCATTAATATTGGAGGTCATGAAGATGTTAGACAAACACAGATAAGCATTCATACTGAACAAAAAACCAGAAATGCTTTGATTCAACTTTTATTTGAATACAGAGACGTGTTTACTTGGTCTTATGATGATATGCCGGGTTTAAGTGCTGATCTGGTGGTTCAAAAGTTCCCCACGTATCCTGATTTTCCACCAGTCCAACAAAAGAAACGAAAATTTAAAACGGACATGAGTGACAAAATCAAAGAGGAAATAATGAAGCAGTTGAGCGCCAATGTGGTCAGAGTTGTCCGATACACCACCTAGTGGAACATGTTGTGCCTGTGCCAAAGAAGGATGGAAAAACTAGAGTCTGTGTTGACTACAGAGACCTGAACAAAGCAAGTCCAAAGGGTAATTTTCCTTTTCCAAACATCCACATTCTTGTAGATAATTGCGCAAAGCATGAGATACAGTCGTTTGTGGATTGCTATGCTGGGTACCACCAGATTCTAATGGATGAGGATGATGCAGAAAAGATCGCTTTCACCACTCCATGGGGTACTTATTATTACAGGGTCATGCCATTCGATTTGAAGAATGCAGGGGCAACTTACATGAGGGCCATGACTATCATTTTCCACGACATGATGCAGAAAGAGATCGAAGTATATGTCGATGATGTCATCATAAAATCAAAGACACATGTTGATCACGTGCGCGATTTGAAAAAGTTCTTCGAACGGCTTCGAAGGTATGACCTAAAGCTTAATCCAGCCAAGTGTGCATTTGGGGTTCCATCTGGGAAACTCCTCGGTTTTATAGTCAGCCGTAGATGTATTGAATCGGATCCATCTAAGATAAAGTCCATTCTAGATTTGCCACTCCCGAAGAACAAAAAGAAAGTCATGAGTTTGCTCATAAGGTTGAACTACATCAGTAGGTTCATTGCACAACTCACAACCACGTGCGAGCCCATCTTTAAGTTGTTGAAAAAGGTTGTTGCTATCGAGTGGACGGATGATTGCCAAAAAGCTTTTGACAGCATAAAAGATTATCTGTCAAAACCCCCTGTACTCGTCCCACCTGAACTTGGTAGGCCTTTGTTTTTATATCTATCGGTGATGGATAATTCATTTGGATGTGTTCTAGGGCAACATGATGCAATGGGAAAAAATGAACAAGCAATCTATTATTTGAGCAAGAAGTTCACCAATTATGAGGTTAAGTACACCCTTTTAGAGAGGACAAGTTATGCCTTGACTTGGGTCGCTCAGAAGCTGAGGCATTATCTATTGTCCTACACTACTTACCTCATATCCAGAATGGATCCTTTGAAGTACATCTTCCAAAAGCCAATGCCCACTGGAAGGCTCGCGAAATGGCAAATTCTACTCATAGAGTTCGACATCGTCTATGTCACTCGCACCGCGATGAAAGCACCGGCTTTGGAAGATCATTTGGCAGAGAATCCAGTTGATGATGAGTACAAGCCACTTAGTACATACTTCCCATAGAAGAGGTCAACTCAATAGAGGAAGTAGTTTCGTACGATAGCCATGTATTGAAAATGTATTTTGATGGGGTTGTCAATATCAAAGGAGTTGGGATCGGGGAAATCCTCATCTCATCTATTGGACAACATTACCCTGCAACAGCCCGACTTCGTTACTTCTGTACCAATAATACGACAAAATACGAAGCTTGTATCATGAGTCTGAAAATGGCCCTCGATCTAGATGTGCATGAACTATTGGTTATGGGAGATTCTAACTTGCTTATCTGACAAGCCTAAGGCGAATGGGGGATTCGAGACATCAAGCTCATTCCAAACAGACAATGTGTTCAAGACCTAAGAAAAAGATTCAAATCCATCGAGTTCAGGTACATTCCCAGGTTTCACAACGAGCTAGCTGATGCCTTAGCTACTTTAGCCTCGATGCTCCCTTATCCAGGCAACACTCATATTGATCCATTGGAAATCCAAGTTCGGAATCAACACGGTTACTGTAACACTATTGAGACAGAACTAGATGGTGAACCATGGTATCATGACATAAAACGATTCCTGAAAATAAGGGAATACCCAGAGCATGCCAAGGCAGATAAAAAAAGAACTATAAGGCGGCTCGCTGGCGGTTTTTTCCTGAATGGGGAAATTTTGTACAAAAGAACCCCAGATTTGAACTTGTTGAGATGCATAGATGCCACCGAAGTTGAACGAATCATGAGTGAAGTGCATTCGGGGGTATGTGTACCTCACATGAATGGATATGTTTTGGCGAAGAAGATTCTGCGGGCAGGGTATTATTGGCTTACTATGGAGCGAGATTGCTTCAGCTTTGTTTGCAAGTGTCACCAATGCCAGATTCATGGTGAACTGATTCACTCGCCACCTTCGTAGTTGCATCCCATGTCCTCTCCTTGGCCTTTCGTTGCTTGGGGAATGTATGTTATTGGGCCAATCGAGACAAAGGCTTCAAATGGGCATAGATTCATTTTGGTTGCAATTGATTACTTCACCAAGTGGGTGGAGGCCGTCACTTTCAAAGCAGTCACCAAGAAAGCAGTGGTAGACTTTGTTCATTCCAACATCATCTGTCGCTTTGGTATTCCAAAGACCATCATCACTGACAATGCAACCAATCTAAATAGTCATCTGATGAAGGAGGTATGCAAGCAATTTAAAATTATGCATCGCTATTCTACCCCTTACCGGCCAAAAGCCAATGGAGCCGTTGAAGCGGTGAACAAGAACATCAAGAAGATTCTTAGGAAGATGATCCAAGGTTCTAGATAATGGCATGAAAAGTTGCCTTTTGCTCTTTTGGGATACCGCACGACTGCTCGCACATCTGTTGGTGCAACTCCTTATCTGCTGGTATATGGAACGGAAGCTGTAATACCGGTTGAGGTCAAAATTCCCTCTCTTCGGATCATTGTGGAATCGGAGATTGAAGATACAGAATGGTTAAAGACTCGATTAGAACAACTAATGTTGATTGATGAAAAACGGCTAGCAGTAGTGTGTTTTGGCCAGTTATACCAGTAAAGAATGGCACGCGCTTACAACAAGAAAGTGCGTCCAAGGCACTTTGAGGTAGGACAACTCGTTCTGAAACGCATTCTTCCACACCAAGTTAAAGCTAAAGGAAAGTTCTCCCAAAACTAGCAAGGACTCTATATCATCAAGAAAGTGTTACCAAAAGGGGCCTTGCACTTGGTAGATGAAGAAGGACAAGTACCAGACATGACTATTAATGCAGATGTAGTCAAAAGATATTATGTCTGATGTATACCCACCGTGGAACTTTCACGCATGATTTTCTCATATCGAGATGACGAAGGCTATCATCACTCGCTATTCCAAATAGGTGTCACCCTTTTGTTAACCCTTTTGATCTGTATTTGTCTTCTTTGTTTTCCACCTTTTGGAACCTTTGTATTTGTAAAAGCCAAAAAAAAAAGAAAAAAAAAGAAGAAAGAAAAAAAGGGTCAAAAAACAAATCTTCTGAGTCATTGAACTATGTCTGACCTGATTCCGAAAGGATACATAGGCAACCTTACCCTAGGTTTGGTCCCATCACAACAAAAAATCCATATTGCCAATACTCCAAAACTAGGGCAGAAGTTTGTTTTATATTATGGTTTTTTCTGTAGAAACGGTTCCAAAAGTTGTAATTCAATTCAAGGTTCTTTTCGCCTTCTCCCGTTAAGAACTTCTGATCGATCTTTGAGAATATTTGAAGTCCCCATGCCATGGTCATTGGGCAACCTTTCGCATGTCGTATTTCAGTTAAAAAAACAAAAAGAAAGAAGAAGAACAAATGGGAGAGTCTTATCGGTGAAACCCGTATGGGCACTGTAAGGCGACAATGAGCAGAGAAATGAGAGAGTATTATTGGTGAAAACCCATATGGGCACCATAAGGCAACGGTGAGTAGAGAAATGAGAGAGGCCAGTTAGCAAAAACCCGCAAAGGGCGCAACTAGCTGAATAAGGGTCTTCGATACCCCGTCATGAGCACAACCAAGACAGTTTCAAGATGAATAATTGCGACAGATTTTGAGAATTAGACAGCTCAGACGGATCAGGCGTCCAGTCCAAAATGCATGTCATGATTCATTGAAGTCGGCACATACTTCTAGATAAGTCTCCCTATTCCTTTCCCCGAAAGGGACACCTTTTTGTTTAAGCACAATTCTTTTTCACCTTCAAGTATTCTTCTGTTTTCACCCATAATTTTTCTTTGAGTCCCTTTCGGTCTAATCTTGCATCAAAAGCGAAGCAAACAAATGGCTGCAAAACTGGCTACAGTTTCCCCGTAATATCGAGCACAATTTGGGGCATATATGGCATAGACGAAGGCACGAATCCATCTGTGATCTTGTTTGACAAGGCGAATCTCTCAAAGAAACTGAAAAGGTCGCCTAAGCAAGACCTGCTTCATGAGAAAAGTTGATAAATACTACAAACACAAACTGGTACTGGGTGCAAGACAACTAAGTTTGATTTTTAAGGGGAAAATTGCCTTGCCTTAATGACAAGGGTTGTCGGTACCATGGACATCCGAGTATGAAACAGTCAGGAGTAACGTCGGAAAACGAGGTCTCTAGAATGCAATACAGAGTATCCGACCACCTTGGTACCACAGTGATAGAATCAGTTCTCAAACAACGGAGTGGCCGTGAAATCGAACCACAACAGGGCATCAAGGCCACAAACCAACCACCACTTTGAAAACTCACAAGTTTTTTGTTTGAAAGTAGGAGCAAAGCAGTGCAGAATAGAGATTCTCAAAGGACGAATGTCACCAAACGTAAGTTCCTTAAAATTTCGATTTTTCTTTTATTTTCTGCATGCATCACTACTATCCACATCCCCCATTTTCATAGCTTAATTCAGGTAGAACCATTTCGCCTAGAGGGATCCAGCTCATAATTTCAGGTATAAGTACTCTTCGGTAAGCGAGTTTCACATAGATCAACTCACGTAGAACCATTTCGCCTAGGGGGATCCAGTTCGTAGTTTCGGGTAGAAGTACTATTCTCTCAGGTGATTTTACATAGCTTAACTCAGGTAGAACCATTTCGCCCAGGGGGATCTAGCTCATATTTCCGGGTAGAAGTACTCTTCGCTCAATCTTGTTTTACGTTAGCTTAACTCAGGTAGAACCTTTTTCGCCTAGAGGAATTCAACACTTTATCAGTAATACAGGGTACCAACCCTGGTTACATTTCTTCCTAGTGATATAGGGCTCCAACCTCTGGTTATATTCCATCTCAGTAATACGGGGTCCCAACCCCTGGTTACATTCCTTTTAGTAATATAGGGTGCTAACCTCTGGTTACATTTCCTTCCGGTATTACAGGGTAACAACCTCTGGTTACATTTTCTTCCTAGTAATACAGGGTACTAGCCCCTGGTTACATTCCTTTCTAGTAATACAAGGTACCAACCCCTGGTTACATTCATTTGCAGTAATACAAGGTGCCATCCCCTGGTTACATTCCCTTCCAGTAATACAGGGTACGAACCCCTAGTTACGTTCTTCTTCAGTGATACAGGATACCAACCCCTGGTTACATTTTCTTCCAGTAATACAGGGTACCAACCCCCGGTTACATTCCTTCCTAGTGATACAGGGTGCCAACCCCTGGTTACTTTCCCTCTTAGTGATACAGGGTACCAACCCCTGGTTACATTCCTTTCCAGTAATATAGGGTGCCAACCCCTGGTTACATTTCCTTTCAGTAATACAGGGTACCAACCCCTGGTTACATTCTTTTTCAGTGATACAGGGTACCAATCCCTGGTTACATTCTTCTTCAGTGATACAGGGTACCAACCCCTGGGTACATTTTCTTCCAGTAATACTGGGTACCAACCCCTGGTTACATTCCTTCCTAGTGACAGAGGGTGTCAACCCCTGGTTACTTTCCTTTTCAGTAATACAGGGTACCAACCTTTGGTTACCTATTCCTTGGGTAACGTAAGGTACACAATCCCTCGTTATAAATTTTATCTCTTTTAGTTTGTTTATACTACTGTTTATGTGTGCCTTTCAATAAATCAGATAGATAATAGATTTATCTGATAACTCACAAAATTTTCCTAGTCCAAACTGGGGCAGAAATTTTTTGTTCGTTTTGTTCGTCTTTGATGGCTTTGCAGAACCCTACTGTAAAGCATATATTGTAGAGATTAAATCTTGCAGTTTCAGTTTCTTGTCAGAAGAAAGAAGTCTTTCGATCACAAGATAGTTGGAGTTAGCTTTGATAATGTGTCGGCAACACAACTTCTCAAGTTTCATTTTCTCAAATTCCGATCTAGAAAACAAGAAACCGAGGTTGATTCATAATCTTTTCTTCAAAGAGAATCAAGATCCAACCTAATGTCAACACAAGCGAGCAAGTCAAGAATAAAGATTTGACTCCAGAAGACACATAGATAGGAATTCTGTAACTCTTACCTTGCATGCATATGTAGTTATCTTCTTTTGATATAAGCAACAAGTAACAGTAACAACAGAAACATCAGCATCAACAGTTATAAATCCAGTGTCTGGTAGTCCCAGCTACCAAATTTTTCCTGAAATACACTGACCTGATTCCTCTATAGCCAAGGATATGTAGGCAACCTCGAAAGCAAGGTTCGATCGCGTTTTTCAAAAATGCTTTCAATGGAGTGATACACGAGCAAAATTAGCTATGACATTCACTTTCTTTGCACTAAAACTCTTCATGTTCTCGAGCAAAGAGGGGCAGCTGTAAATACCTAATTTTTGCTCTTTCTTTTCTCCTACATTATACCTTTTTAGATTTATTTTTGTGTGTGTTTGTAGATTTTAGAATTAGAGTTTTTAAATATTGAGTGATGGGGTTAAAGGGATTTGGTCTTGCCATTTTAAAGCACAAATTGGCCCAAAACATGGACCAATTCGTTAGCCCAAGAGTATATGACCCGCCCAAACTTCATGCCTCTACCAGATACGCCAAAACGACGTAGTTTCGTTTTAGTGGTTGAAATCCAATCTCAGCCACCCATCTTAACTGGATCTGATGGCCATAAATCACCCTTATCTTAGGTATTTAAAGATCCCACTTCTCAATTTTCCCCCCTTTCCCCCTATTTTCTCTTCTTCTCTTCTTCCTCTCTCTTCTCTTCTCATCTCTGCTAGACCCACCGCTGCCGCCGGAAACCGCCCACCGGCGATGGCCGTCCTTCAAACACCCCCAAATTACACCAATCTTCTCCTCTCTTCATCCTCTACCCATATCCAAACCCCAAATCTCCGAAATCACCCTCAATCTCACCAAATCTACCTAAATTCGATGAAACCCTAGCCGCCGCCACCCTCAAAATCCGGCGAGATCTAACCTCTCACACCCCGTAATACATACATAAACGGATAGATCGTGTTGAGATCTATCATTTCCTACCTGTTTCACCCCCAAAATCCCCGTCGCTGCCGACCAACCACCTTCACCGGCGACCCGCCACTACCGCCGCACCACTCCTTCTTTGTTTAGACCAATTCCGACCCAAGAAAACTCATTTCCTTTTGGTATGACACCAAGTTCATTGAATTTGGTGTCTACCAAAAGGAAATAAGTGTTTCGTGGTAGAGCAGCCGATTCTTGGCATCTCCGGCGTCTCCTCGTGGCTCGAACAGCTTCAAGCATGCTCGTTAGGTATCTCCGTCATCTCTTTACTTAATTTCTGATTTTTTTATAGTTGTAATAGGTTAGTTCCTGATTTTAATTTAGTTTCTGATTTTTGATTTTTGGTTGTTTCTTGTTAATTAGAGTTTCAAGTTAGGTTTATTTAATTAGTTATCTCTATTTAATTTAGTTGTTTGTTAGATTATTATTGATTAAACATGGTCTTTAGTGTATTAGTCAAATCGTTTACTTAGTTAATCAATTGTTTAGTTATTGAACGTCGTCGTCCGATTGTTAACAATGACGTCTAGTCTCTGTTTTGAGCATTAGTTTGTGAATTCAGTTGTTTGTTCTATATATGGTTAGTTTGCACATATCAATTTGTTTTAATGTAGTTAGTTTGAGTTTTAGTTCCATTTGAAGTCTTGTTTTTGTTTTGTCAACTGTTATTTGTTTGATTTGTTTTGGTTCAAAATCAATAGGGTGGTATTAATATTGTTAAAATATGAAGTTTAGATGGGTTTGATCATGACTTAGAGTACTAGTAGCTTACTTTTTACTAGTAGGTTGGCTGAAATGACATTTTTCTTCTTGCTTCTGCCATAGCAGATTTTCAGGCTGTCTTTTCACCTTTTGGACAACCTTTAAACAGTGCTTAGCATACAAAGTCAATCCTTTTTTGGCAGATTTTTAGTGAACCAAAATCTGTCCAAAAAGTGACTTTATTTGCCTATTTAAGGGACTAGTTTTTCTCACTTCGTACACACCCGATCACAATTTGTTGGACAGGTTTTACACCCTAAAAATACAACTTTGAGAGTAAAAAAAAAAAGAAGAGAAACTAAAACACCCTTTAGTAAGCTGAAATGGTGAGCTTTGTAAGTAAATTTTAGAGTGCAAACTTTTTAGAAAAGTATAAGTCTTCTTTAGTGTTGGTTCTGGGTTTCTTCTCCAAAGTTTTCAGGCTGTTTAAACACGAAACTGCTGCTATTTTCTGCTGTGTTTGCTGCTATTTTTTATCTGCTGAGCTCTATTTCTTCACTACTGTATTTATTTTCTGCAAACCAGGTATTTTCTTAAATTTTGCAATGCAGATTCTTATATTCAATGGATGTGGATATGGCTCTTTTTCAGCTCTATGGATATGCTTGATGTATGAATGTTTAGCATGTTATTCACATAGTCATATTTCAGCATGTACATTTGTAATATTTTGTCTATCTTCCATTTTTCTCTATAGCTCAAATAATATTTTGTTAAGTTTACTTAGTTTAAGGAAAAGATAAAGACCTCATTTTTAACCATGTTTGTTTAGTTTGGGATCTTTTATGTGAGTTACTTTTAAGGTTCATGTATAATTATCTAGGAAAGATTTCTAGCTTCAAATGTTTTAATGCTTTAAATTATATATAGTCAATATAATGTTATAATATGGTTATTCTCTTTAGCATTACAGTATTGCCGTTTTTTATTTTTATTTTTTATATTTAGTTGTGATTGTAATTATGAAAGTAGATTCAAATGTTTAAGGTGTTTACGTTACTAATGAGTTGATAGTCTGATTAGTGTCATGTTGGTGTAAATGAGTAGAAATATTATGTTAGTCCTTAAGGAATGAGTTGATTAAGGAGATGAAAGAGCAAAGATAATAATTAGCATGTGAGTTACTTTTATATAAAAAAAACGATTTTAGTTTAGACATCAACGTGATGACCAATTTGGGCTTAGAAGAATACTTGTCATTTTGTGTTGTGTTGGTCATTGAGGATCTTATGCAACATGGGCCAAATAAGCTTAAAATCAGTAGCCCCAAAAACTAAGCGGATTTTTCCTTAAAATCAATAATTTGTCTTTTGTTAAGTAAAACAAGTGGCCCTAAACAATGAAAGTTTAGCATAAGCTTACCTAGATTTAATGTCTTGCATTAGTTTATTTTTATTTTATTTTAATAATGGCATATTTGTTCCTTTCTTTGGTCAAATACGTAATAAAAAAAAGAAGAGCAAGTTAATCCCTTTTTTTATATTTATTATTAATTTAAACGCTAGGCAAATAGTAGGCACGCTTTAACTTCACGAAATCGCTTGCGTAGCGTGACGTTTAACATTCAATAAATTAATCAAAAAATCTGGTACCTTATCCAATAATTTTAGTTAATTTATAATTTAATTATTTTTCATAATCGCGAATTCGCTTGCGTAGCGCGATATTAAATTTTAATAAATTTTAAAAATTAATTCCTTTAAATGTAGTAACTTCTTCAGAAGTAATAATATACTGATAATCTTTGTCGTGATTGCGGATTCACTTGCGTAGCGCGGTTATGACAAAAGTCAATAAATTTCGTCTCGATCACACATTCGCTTGCATAGTGTGATTATGACATCTTATTATATTCTCTAATTTTTTTAATAATCAAGAAATAAAAGCGGATAGATAAAATATAAAAATCATATAAATCACAGTTTGTCCAAAATTAATTCAAGCCAAGTTTTAAGTCAATAAAGCGACCGTGCTAGAACCACGGGAGTCGAGGAATGCCTTACACCTTCTCCCCGGTCAACAGAATTCCTACCCAAACTTTATTTTTGGAGACCAATAAAAATAGAGTCTATACTTCCTTTGATTAGGGATTCAAATAAATGGTGACTTGGAACACCGAAAAAAATTAATTCCAAGTGGCAACTCTATAAATAAAATAATCCCTACTCAAAATTTATCACTTTAATTGGAAAAATTCCATAACCCACATTCCATAACATATATGCCTTTTTTGGGGGGGGGGGGGGGGGGGAAAAAAG
>ML283307.1:42744-83289 GCA_005239495.1 Nicotiana undulata
AAAAACACCACACCCCGCCCACAAGATTTCATTTGTGGGTGGGTTGGGGGGGGGGGGGGGGGGGGGGGGGGTAAAAAAGGGGTGTGACAAATTTATTATTATTTATTGCTATCTTTCACATTCTTGAATCATTATTGCTCCCTTATTACTCTAAGATATTACTATCTAACGGCATATGCTTGGTACTCTTTATAAACACACTAGATTTGTCATTCAAGTATTAGTATTGACTTAGATTAACCTTTTCCTCTATAAATCTAATTGTAAAAAAATCTAAATCAAGATTTTGGGTCAAACAGTTTGGCGCTGTCCGTAGGGATTTTCTTAGTCAAACATTTAGTTTCCATCCAGATCTACAACTTTCGTGACTTATTAACTTAACATGCAATAGAGTTATCTTTTCTCTTTGTATACAAGGATTCCATGGCAGGTAACCAAGGAAATGAAATAAAAGCATCGAAAAACGTCCCACTCAACCTTATGAGTGCCATCAACGAAGGGTATGGCACCCAAGATAAGGAGGTAACCCGCACGACGTCCCCTAGATTAGGGAAGTCACTTGCACCCTTCTGCGGCACAACCAAATGGAGTAGAAAGGGGGCTTCCACGACCACGGGATAGGGGACGCCACCCGCTATGAAAATCTCCTTGAAGCTCGACTAACCGACAACCTTGCTAACGTAACGAGCAAAAAAGCTTCATGCAAGATCATGGAAACCACAAGGATCCATGAAGCACAACATAGGGACGAACAAGACGACTAACCAAATCCTCCTACTTCAGGTAATACTCATACAATTGTTGATAGTGCAGGTGACATCATCCTCGTCGTTGTGTTACGGAGAATGGAGGAAATAGAAAACGAAAACAAGGCGCTCAAAGAACGTGTGAAGGAGCACCAGGAAAGGGTATACAAAATACCAGGTGCTCCCAGATTGTTACCAAAAAAAGACACCAGCAGGTTCGCGGAACGGCTATACATGGAGGAAGCGGCTCCCCATGCTATACCAAACACTTTCAAGATGCCTCCGTACCTCTGAATCTATGACGGGGTGACTGATCCCGAGGACCATGTAACCCACTATGTCACTGCCGTAAAAGTCAATGACCTCACTAAAGAGCAAGTGTCCTCCATCTTATTGAAAAAGTTCGGGGAAACCTCAAAGGAGGTAAATGGGATATAATTCACCCTCGTTTCACACTCATGACGGCACATGCTGGTGCCAAGAAAACTGGAACGAGGGTGAATGATATCTTTCCATCAGACAATCCCTATGGGAGGGACTAAGGGACTACCTCTCTTGATTTAACAATGTGAGAATGACTTTATCAAACGTCTCCAAAGGAATGGCCGTGGAAGCCTTTCAAAATGGGCAGAATAGAGAATTTTCAAAGGCGAATAGAAAGCTACTAAGCCGATTGATGAAATACCCACCGGCTACTTGGGACAAGATCCACAATGCCTATTATACCGAGGTCAGGGCAGATGACAAAGACCTCAACGGACCAACTCGAGACTCACCTCAATACAATCCGAACTCAAGAGGGAACACAGGGACAATGTGAGAAGAGACCCTCCGGTATCGAGAGCAGGCAGAGAGAAACATCAACCCTACATCAGGGCACCCGTCCCTAATTTCCACCACAAAGACGGCCCCTCTAGGGCAAACAACATTGTATGAAGACAATGCTGCATGTATAACTCAATTGAAATGAGGATATATTAAAGGATTAAAGGAGACGGAACAAAACAAATTTCACCAAAATTCTTCTTCACTCATGATCTTCAAAAGAATGGTGAAATAAATGTTCAACAAGTTTGTTCAAGTGATAATTTGGCGTATCTGTTTACTAAGGCATTGTCGACCTCAACATTTGAGAAGTTAATATACAAGATTGGAATGCAGCGTCTCCGAGATCTTAAGTGATATTTTAATAAGGGGGAGTAAAATTACGCGTTGTACGTTTTTTTTTTTTTAACTTAGGTTTTGTCCCATTGGGTTTTTCTACTAAGGTTTTTAATGAGGCAGCAAATAATACGTATTACAAATAACTATTAACTTTCCAGGTTTTTCCTGTTAAGCTCTTAATGGTGCATATTTTTTTCTACATGAACATCCTAGGGGGAGTATTATGAATAATTTATAGACATGGATACCATGTGTGTGAATAGATTATGGATGGACTCCCATACTTAGTGTCCATCATATGCACTATTTTACAATAGTAAATCTTCAAATGTTTTACCTATAAAAGGATGTGTAAATTGCAATTAAAGGACACACCAGAAGAAGGAAAAAGCTTCTTTTTCTATATCTCTTTCTTATTTTTATTTTACTAAGTCGCTTTTATTTTATAGCAAAAATAAATTTCTTTTTCTCCCCTATTTTTTGTTTCATTGCTTTTCCTTTCATTTTCTTATACTTGAATAGAAGAAAAGTTCATTAAATAAAAGTTCTATCATATAATGAATGCAAAACTAAAAAAAAAATACAAGTTCTTAGTTACATGTTTTTGAAATTAGACTAAGAGGATCCTGATTAACCTCTCCTAACACAGAATATATGAAGAACTTTCTTTAAATCCTTTTTTCATTTTAAGGAATATTTGATATTAAAAAAAGTAGTTCATTTAAGCTCTGATTCTACTAAGAACATTTATATTGTGATCTATTTGATGTATATAATTAATTTTCTTGTTCGTATACAATAACAATAACAATTGTAGACATATAATTTTTGACCCTCCATCAAATTTTACACCATTTAGTGCTGAAATGTTTATTTTAGGTTTAATATTGATATTTTAACTTTTAGTTCATTTTTTGCTTTATTTTTTCTTAAAAATGAAAGCTACTAAATATTTTTATTTATTTTAGCTAATTGATTTTGTCTATTTACTTTTAGTTTATCTTACTTTTCATAAAAGTGAAAATTATAATATAGTTTCAATATTTTGATTTCAAAAGATAAAATGATGAAAGGTTTCAAAAATATTTCACTTAGTTGAGTGTTACTTCTAAGGTGTAGGCCTTTGATAAAAAAAATTAGATTTTTAAGTATTGTTATTTTGTTTCTTTCTATTAATGTCCTTTTAGTTTAGATAATTAACAATTTTGTTTCAACTTTGGAAGAAAAGAAATGAAAAACAAAAAAAAACGGGAAGAAAACGGAAAAAAGCAAAAGGAAAAATCAAGAAAAGAAAGGAGACCACACGTTTTGGGGGATAAACCTTTCTTCAAGAATTTTCCAAAGTTCAATCTCACACCATAGCTTCTGTAGCAGATTCCCACCGTAGCTCCACCCATTTCGCCGTTAATCACCAAAACCACCGTCATCCTTTTTTCCGGAACTGATTCACTCACGTACTGCACCGGGTAAAACAAACACCTTAGAAATCAATCCAAATAACCCCAGAAAAACTATCAAGTTAATATCATATAAGCATTGGGTCATCAACAGAGAGTCGATTTGGCGTCTTTTAGTCCAGCTGAGTTGAGTTCCTGCTCGTACCACTTGCTGTAGTTGACAAGTTGTCGCACCTTGAGGTCCATTCTTCCTTTGACTCTGTTTTGGTTATGTTTATTGCGTGTTATTTTGATTGAGTCAGATATGATAATTACTTGAGTTGTTGATTGAATCTTACTTGGTTGAATACACGTTGGGTATTATCAGTTAATAGGTTGTAGGCCGTGCTAGATTAATTAATTGTAACTCTTCTGTGTTAGCATGCCTTTCCCTTGTCTAATTATTCTGTTTATGTTACGTGACTGTTAATTTTCCTAATGCTTGTTAATTAGTTACTTGTCATGGATTATATTTATATGATTTTATTTGGTTTGTATTAGCTTAAAATTTGAAGACACCATAGCTCATCAAGTAATTGACAACGTGAAGGAAACAATGAGAAGAATTTGACCTCAAATGGACCGTAAACATTAGTGGGCCATGGGATTTATAAATTTAAAGAATTTGAGCTGAGATGAACACAAATTGATAAAGTTTAGATACGGTTTGGGTGTGGGTTTAAAGTCATATGTTGTTTTCTACTGCTACTTTATTGTGGGTACGATAGGTGCATGTCTTGGGCCGTCAACACTTGGGATAGGCAAACTTTGGGATTTTCTGTTTCTCTTGAGGTTAGAGGCTCTTTTTTGATCAGGTAAGGTAACTTTTATTAAGAAACTTCAAAAAAGTACCAAAGGGTACTTACAAAGTACAAGAAAAACCTCTCTTGAGGTTAGAGGTTGTCCCTTAGTTTATTGTTTTATCCGAGGAATGCCCCGATGAACTCATAAATATTTTTAGCAGGGGAATACCCATAGTATTATGTAATTGAAGGTTAAATGCTGACATCGTTTGGGGAGGCTAGAGATAAGACTCTTAGTATTTTTATTATTTTAATTTTTCCTTTATTTAGGTGGGGACAACCTCGAACCTCTTTGTGCTGATTTTTCCTTTTCCTATGTTTTTACCTTAATTAGAGTATTCTTAAATGCCAGCGAGATCATAGATGCAACCGTGTCTTTCAGGGGACTTGGGAATGCCTAATACCTTCTCCCCGAGTCAAATGAACCCCTTTATTTGGAATTTTTGGTGCAAACTATGTTTTAGAGTCTAAATGTATTTTAAATGGAAAAATCAATTTTTTTTTGTAAACGGTAACTTGCCACATCGAAACAAAATGTCAAGTGGCGACCCTGAAAATCCTTTGATATACAACTTTCGTCACTATCTGTTGAAAACCCTTTGAGCTTTACAAATTACTTTATCTCTTTCAAAGGGGTTATGGTAAAAAAAATGGGTGTGACAACAACTATGCCTCAATCCCAAACAAAGTTAGAATTGGCGATATGAATCATCACTTCTTCTTTATTTATATAATTGAAAGATATTATCTCTTCCAAAGTAGATTTTATAATATGAGTAGATTTATAAAACTATCATTCCTAAATTTAACGGTGTTTTTCCACAAACGCGCGACGCGCAAAAAGTTCCCTAGTTTGGATAATAAATTCATATTCATAATACTATCAATATAGAGGTTCTTTAAAAAAACAAGGTTTGGATCATAATAGTGGTAAAAATTTGTATATTCGTTCCTCTTATTCACATCCGCACATTCTCATTTAGTTGTGGATTAACAACACCAGAATAATGAGTGGAAATGGTGGTTGCGTTTTAAAAATCTGTAGTTTCGTACAGGTAGCAGAACTACAGAAGCATAAAAAAAGGTCGGAGCATGAATTCAGGAACGGCGTCGGCAGCCATTTCACGTTCACTTTTCATAATCTCGGCACCAAATCCAATTATAAAAGCGAGGCCTCAATTACGATGCAAACCCATAGTTACAAAATCGAACTTTGACGGCAAGTGCAGGGCGCTGGGAGAGTCACAGTCCCAGACGACCAAACCTACAGTTTATCAAGGGGTTTATGGCCCTTGGACTATTGAAGACGCCGATATTCGAGAGGTAAAACCATCTGCACCTACTTCTTGAGTTCTATTCTAGTTCGTTCCACCACACTGTTGCTCCAAGTTTAAGGAGAAACTTATACAATTAGTTATTTCGGTCTCGGTGTTATATCAGAATTTAGGCATAGTGCAGTTGATCAACATCCCTAGCTCACTTTGTTAGTGATGCCACACTTTGGGTATCTAATAGACTGAAATCGGTGAGCATCCATTTTCACAATGTTAATGAAGAACAGGAATCTTCCTGAATGAATTTTGCAAGTCAAAACAAATGATGAATGCAAAATATTTTACCACATATTTCTTCTATCAACAATCATATAGCTAACTTTCGATGATGCATATCAATTTTGCAGGTAATTTTATATAGATCAGGATTAGTAACTGCGGCTGCATCATTTGTTCTTGCATCTTCTACGGCTTTGCTTCCCAATGATTCAGTCTTGAGCAACTTGATTGGGAGAAATCTTGATTTATTTTATGCAATTGGATCTTGCGGACTTGGTCTGTCATTATATCTTATTCACATTTATGTGACTGAAATTAAACGTACTCTTCAAGCTTTATGGTTGTTGGGTGCTCTCGGTTCATTGGCAACATATTTTACCCTTGCTCAACCGGCTGACATGAGTTTAGTTCAATATGTTATCGAGAATCAAACAGCTGTTTGGTTTGTCGGACCACTATTTGCAGCATTGACAGGACTTGTCTTCAAGGAAGGTTAGGTTTTTAGTTACATCTTTATAAACATGCAGTTATGAGGCCAATTAAGTTTGCTTATTATTTATCTATTGTTGTTCTTTTTAGCTGAAATCTTTCATGATGAAATGTTAGAAAACTCTGAATCCCACGTTACAAATAACAGATCCTAAAAGATCTTATCCAACCCAAACCTGAAATTCAAGATGGAAATTTTTGTGTTTTAAGGGCCAAATAGGTAGAAATAACACTAGCGTGCAATTATAGATTCAGTTTTTAAAAACACCCCAATTAAACTTGAGGAGGTATAATCAAAGTTTACTGTCAAAAAGGGTTGTGGAGGTATAACCATGAAGAACATGTTGTATGGAGGCAAGTTATCAACTGCAGATATTGGACAAGTATCTTTACGGTATACTAAAATTGTCACCTCCCCTTTTGGTTCGAGTAATTGGAGATCTATCAGATCCCTATGGCCTACCTTTGAAAATTCTTTTTGGATTCTACATAGGGGATGGTAAAAAGACATCCTTTTGGAATGACAACTTGCTTGGGCATAAACCTATCAAAGACATCTTTCCTGATTTATTCAGCTTGATATCAAATCCTACCCAAGGTAGCAGATGTATGGAGTCAGCATGGGTGGAATTTCAATTTCAGAAGGCTATTAAATGACCGAGAAATTGAAAGAGTTGCTGAACTACTACAACAGCTGGAGGTGTTCCAGGGGACAACAAACAGCGAAGATCAACTAACATGGAATGGCTCCAGCAAGAACATCTTTACAGTTAGGTCAGCTTACTCCCTATACACGGGACAATCAGGAAGGATCCAACTGGCCTTGGAAACAGATTTGGAAAGTCAAGGCCCCATTCAAAGTTAATTGCTTTGTCTGGATGGTGGCAAGGAAATCCTCTTTAACCCAGGAAAACTTAATGAGAAGAGGAATCCTGCTGAGCTCCAGATGCTACTTGTGTAAGGTAGAAACAGAGAGCAACAACCACTTATTTTTTCACTGCAGAATAACTATGCAACTCTAGCACCAGTTTTTCAGTAATTGGACTTAGATGGACTATGCCACAGTCAACAATAGCTCTTCTGCAATGTTGGAACAATTGTGGGCAACAATGTCAGGCAGAAGAAATGGTGGAATTTGATCCCAGCCTGTATCTGGTGGATAGCCTGGAAGGAGAGGAATGCTAGGCGTTTTGAAGAGAAAGCAGTTCTATCTAGAAGATGAAGTTGGATTTTTTTGGATAACGGTGTTCGGGCACCTCGACTAATTTCACGAGATACCTGCCACCTCCTGCGAGCAACATGTGCGAGCAACATGTACCAGGTAACTATATTCACCAAGGCTTGGATAGATGTGAAGAAATCACCTAGTATTTTTTGCCTCCGCTGGGATTTGAACCTGAGACCTGATGGTTCTCACCCACTTCATTAACGATTAGGCAACACCCTTGGGTGCAAGATGCTGCTTTTTCATTTTTGGTGTAAAGAAAGCTATGTAAGTGATGATGAATCCATACAAGACATTTTAGAATCCCTGTAACATGAAGAAGGCATGTTTAGTTGGCTGTTTTTGCTCTTTTTGTTTCGGAATATGTACAGGGGCTACAACATCCCCTTTATGCTGTCGATATATACAAGTGTAACCATTCTAAAAAAAGTGCTTTAATAAAAACTAGTTCAAAATAATTTAAGTTAAACTAAAATTACTTCGTAATGCTGGGGTGATGATCGCTTATAAGATTAGAAATCTTATACTTCAGCTAATTAACAAGACCGATAGTTGAGGATGCAAAAAAGATATAAGAGAGCATAGAACTTTGTAATTGTTCCCTACAAGAGGCTTCTGAAATTGTATGGAGAAGTCAACATTATCGTCTGCTCTCTGCCCTACCATCTGAAGTATCTAATCAAACCAAGGATGTCTGGATATGTGCATGGCAACAAGATGTCATTATTGGCGAATCCAACAACTTACCAAATTGGACAACTGATTAGCTGATTCACATCATCCTCAAACTATATCTGTGGAAAACAATTGGCAACCTTGAGATTGAGTGTTTTCAATCAATTATATCTCCACAATTTCACCTACAACAGCATAATATTATCCTACGTTTACTGGTTTAGAACTGATTTGTTGTACAACTATAAACTTGGTTTGCAAGTTTTAGGTTTGGAGCTATGTTGCGCGGACTCTCCAAAATGCAGCCGCATCCATGTCGGATCCTTCAAAAAAGCACTACTTTTGGAGGATCCGACATGTATCCGGCCACATATTCGGAGAGTCCGAGCAACATAGGTTTGGAGATATAACAAAATGTATGCTGCTTTTTCAGAATAAAAGAACATACTGTCTGTCCCTTAGTTGTAGTTGTCATGAGCAGTTATGATATATTATTTATATGTCCAAATTATACTGCTTTTCAACTTCCATTTTCTGTAAAACAGTCTGCTCAGTTGAGGATCTCCAAGTTAATTTTTTGTTATCTTTGAAACAGGACTTTGCTATGGAAAGTTGGAAGCTGGCATTCTGACATTTGTCATCCCTTCACTCCTACTTGGGCACCTGGTAAAGTTTGCAGCTATGCTGCTAACCCTAAAATTTCATTCTATATAAAGCTATTTAGTTTTAAACTCTGAAATATATTCTCCAGCGACAGGAAACGACAACTCCTATATTTTACCCCTGAAGATCTTGAGATGCTCCAATTCAAACTTCTTTTTCCTCTTTTGGCCAGCACTCAGATTATTGGACTAGCCTTCTAATAGTTGTGAAACAAAGGAAACAGTCAAGAGATGAGAACATGACTAGTTTTCATTTTCAGTTCACTTTATAATATCTATTGGTCCAAAAGCTATGTTCAATCTACGAATTAGGGACTAAAATCATATTTTCTTGTTGAAATAGTTTTTTATCAAATATTATAATGATCTTAGGTGTATCTTCTGGGTTACAGACTGGTCTGATGGATGATGGAGTAAAGATCACCCTATTGAGCACATGGATGGCACTGTTTGTGATCTTTGCTGGGAGGAAGTTCACTCAGCCTATCAAGGTAGATCCCGTCCATTTGCTTAGTTGTGCTCTTTATACCTGCCCATTTTACTTTTTCAAATTTAACAAAACCAGCAAGTATCATAACAACAACAACAACAACAATAACAAAAAAACCCAGCTTAATCCCATACGTGGGGTCCGGGAGGGTAGTGTGTAAAAAGGTTGTTTCCGATAGACCCTCGGCTTAACAAAAAACACCAAGTATCATGTAGTTATCAATGTAAATCCCCAAGAAAAAATTCCAGTGACATGTTCTAATCCACTTCACGGGTACTCTCTGTCTCGCTCTCTTTGTATTTCAGGATGATATTGGAGATAAATCAGTATTCATATTCAACGATTTGCCAGAGCAAGACAAAGCTAATTTGATTGAGAAGCTTGAGCAGCAACAGCAAACTATGAAAGAACCTTGATTAGGATGTATTACTAATCTTATCCCTCATTGAAAATATTACTTGTATAGTTGTAAATTACTTGTTCAAATATCTCTATAAAAAAGAGCATTGGCAGGTAACACTTGCATCTCTCTTAAAGATTTCACTAATTTAACCCAATTATACCAGAGATAACTAGCCATATCTACAGCTTCAAATGATGAACTGTGATTTGGTCGAAAACTCTATTTATCTATGAATATCCACTACAAAATAATCTATATCCATAACAGTCACCCATGATACTGATTGGGACCTTTGTTATTGTTGCATATGGGTATAGTAGTCAGAGACATGGTAAATAACTTAGGTTCTTCATGCTTTTAGAATAGTATTATATATATATATATATATATTATGTGCCTAAAAGGAAGGCCAAAGAAGTAAAGACAATTAGATAAGTTTTTCCCCTATTATTGGCCTCTTTGTAATTTCTTCATGAATATTAGATTATGATTAAACCATGCCCAAAATTCTCTTCAGCAAACTATACAATGGTTGAACTCAAAGTAGAAAATAAGAAGGGCTTTGTTGGTCCCTCTAAAGTGGTCAATGATGATCCTTCTGATTGTAAAGGAGAACAAATGAAAGGTTTTGGTGGGATTTGCATGGCCTCCAAACTACCCTCTAACATTTCTATTACCTTACCTATTTCTGGCCTTTGCAATGGATCTGTTTGGATGCACCACAAACCAACTAATATCATTTTCTATCTCTTTTTCTTCATTGGTAATTCTATCTCTTATATTTAGTTCTTCGTCTCGCAAAATTCGTTGATAAGCCCAACGTGGGAAGTATATTTCACTTTGATTGCTTCTTTCAGCACTGTAGTTCTTCCTTCCTCCTACCATTTCAAGAACCATCATTCCGTAGCTATAAACATCAGATTTGTGTGAAACTCCTCCAAAATTTCTACAGAACACCTCTGGAGCTATGTAACCAATGGTTCCTCGAGCTTCTAATGTGGACATTATGCTCTCTTTTCGAGTACATAATTTTGCTAAACCAAAATCAGATATCTTGAGGCAAAAGTCCTCGTCAAGAAGAATGTTGTGAGGTTTTATGTCGAAATGCAAAATTCGTGAGTTGCATCCTCTATGCAAATACTCCAGTCCTCGAGCTATCCCTAGTGCAATTTTGTACAACATTTCCCATACCAATTTCAAATCTTCGTCGTATATGTGTTTATCAAGAGATCCATTTGGCATGAATTCATAAATCAAAGCTTTTTCCTGACGATTCAAACAAAATCCCACCAGAGTAACTATGTTGACATGAGAAGTTCGACTGATACTTGCAACTTCGTTAATGAAATCTTCTCCATTCCCCTCAGTCACCTTTAAGATCTTCACAGCAACGGGATGACCATTAAGGTTACCTTTGTAAACCCCTCCATAACCCCCTTCTCCAAGTTTCTCCTTAAAGGAATTTGTCATTTTCTTAATGTCTGAATAGCTATATGCCGTTGGCGCTAGGGATCCATACTGTCTCAGGAAGCTATCAACAATCTGATCTTCTGTTTTTGTCTTCTTTATTTTCCTACATCGGAAGAAGCACATCAAGCAGCAGGTTACAACTATTGCAGCCCCAACCACAGATAATCCTATAAATAGACCAAAGAAGAAAAGAAGGTATTTGAGGAAATGATCAATATCACCAATTACTGTATGAAGAAATGTTTATTGGAACTTTCTTGAAAATTATTTAGGACAAGAGGATAATAAGATAAATGAAGGTGAACAAGTTAAAACAATATTCACCTATTCCAACCTTCAGTCTGGTCCTGTTATTTCCTGAAACGGAGACATAAATAATGTATCTCAGTAAAGTATAACCACTCAACTGCTATCACCTATGTCTGAAACATTTTTTCCTTTGACATGATCAATACACAACAAAAAGAAAATCACAATATTATTAGAGAATGAAAGATAAATACCTAAGTACTCATAATAGAACAAGGATTTAACACAAAGAGTTTTTACGGATCATTTAACAGGTAACTAATTACTCATAATAAATAAAAGGGAAAAGACCTAAAAATGCCACTTAACTTTTAAAAATGGTCTATCCATGCCATCCTTTAAAAAAATGCTCATTTCATGCCACTGTCGTTACACATTTGGCTCATACATGCCATTATTGACTAACAACTCAATTTTTTTTTTATATTTATAATGTGGAGCATGTGTTAATTCGGACGAATGGGGACATTACACGTGGAAATGTCGGGGTTTTAAAAAATTAAAATTAAAAATAAAAATTGAGCCGTTAGTCAATAATGGCATGGATGAGCCAAATGTGTAACAGTAGTGGCATGAAATTTCCATTTTTTTAACGGATGATATCGATAGACCATTTCTGAAAGTTGAGTGGCATTTTTAGGCTTTTTCCGTAAATAAAGTTAGTTATTTGACACATAAGACACACAATTTGCTGCAGCAGATTAAATTTCACTGTCAAAATTCTTAAACTAATCAGTAAGAATAAACCCAAATAATCGTCTACCCAACTATTTAAATTAAAAATAGCCGGCGAACGTATAATTTATGTATTATATGTGTATAATTAATATATATGGCTAGAAAAAACAAATAATAAATATGATAGGCTATTTGTGTAAAGTCCATCGGAAAAGAAAACGTACCGCTGCAGTGATCAAATGTTGGAGACTAAATTAAGGAGGTCTACAATTATGATTTCCCCAAATGTTGGAATCCTTCCCGCTACATCTCCTACAATTTCGTCTAAGTATTCTCTACTGATCATGAGCACTCGACTTATCGTAATCCTCTCTCGTGCAACTACAATAATATACTAGTCATATTCTCTCGAACTACGCTAGCTCGCACTTTTTCATTGCTTACTAGGATCACGTCAAAGCTTTGTTATCTCTAATCCCTCTTTTAAACCCGCCGTATTGATCTCTCATATATCTTAGGAGTGACGTTGTTCAACAACCACCTAAATATATATCCTTTCTCAAGAAAGACATACAAAATAGGCACAGTCAATCGATGGCCATTCAATCAACCGAAATAAGCACGTAGTTGAACAAGTAGATAAATCCAAAGGTTAAATTATATTAAAATATAACAGGAATTCATCCTCCAAGAGGTTCCATCAAAACTCTAGATAATAAATTAGCTACTCATAATAGTATGTAAAACTACAAAACTAAAAGTCATAACCAACAATTAATAGTAGGAAGAAGAAGGGGAAAAACTCGTGGTTGAATCTTCCTCCTTGCACCTAACATGTGCTCGCCTCCTTGGGTGTTGTCTAACCCTAAAGTAGTGTCTCTCCCTTCAAAAGAAAGTTTTATTATGTATTTATATCAATTAGGGTTGATGTGGGGCGTCCTTGATCTCTCTTAATTCGAAAAGGACACGCTGAGTCGCGTGCTAGAGTTGGTGCAACACGCGATTTCTAGCATGCTCCTAGCTATTTGTTTTCTTCTTCTTTGTTCTTTTGCATGCCAGGTCCAATGCCAACCTCCATAGTGCACTGTGTTTTTGTTCATTCCCTAGGCCATTTCGCGTCTACTTTCATGCAATGCACCAATTGTGGCATACTCCCAGGTCTTGCATCTCTACTCTTTTTGCCTTAAATCATCCAATTCTTGCCAACTTCCAACCAAATTCATTCTTACACACAATAAACATGTAATGATCATATTATATGTTTATAAACATGTAATCTCCCACAACTCACATAAGAAATAATATACAAACATACTCAAAAACATGCATTTTTCATCATTTATCACTACCCCACACTTAAACTCTTGCTCGTCCTCGAGTAAGTTAAAATTAAGCACATGTCAAGTAACCCAATTCCGAAACATACTCAAGCATCATAGAAATGTCAATGGTTTATATCAATGCTTAGAACCCAACATAAGGGCTATTGACATCTTTTCTCATTTTTAGACCAATGCCAAGACTATTTAAAATATTTGTGTGACTCTTCTAACATCCTAGCTAAAAAATTGACTCTACTACCTTCCTCTATATGATTCGCTTCTTGTACCAACTAAAGATATGAGTTCTTTACCAATCAATCGTAAAGCATGTGACCTCACCAACAAAGCAAAGAGAGTAATCAATCCGCACACTCAAATATGAATTCAAGTATAATTCAAGGACTCACATATTGAAAGAATTCGCTCACAGTCGCAAAGAAACTCATATGCCACCAAAGTTTGTAGCTTGCTCGTAGTGTATGTAACGACCTGGTCGGTCATTTTGAGAGTTAGCACCCCGATCCCCTAATAACTGCTTTCCCCACGTTTGTATCTTCTTTTGGGACTTGTCGGAATGATTAATTATGAATTTCAGAGAGTTTTTGGACACATAGTCCCTAAATATTAGTTTAAGTTTTAGAAATCGGATCGTTGTTGGAACTATGTGAAGACGGGCCCAGAATGGAATTTTGTCGACTCCATTAGCTCCGTTGGGTGATTTCGGGGTTAGGAGCATGTCCAGAATGTGTTTTTGAGGTCTATGGTAGTTTTAGGCTTGAATTGGAGAAAGTTAGAATTTCGGCAATTTCGATCGATAGGTGAGATTTTGATATCGGGCTCGGAGTGGGATTTCGATAGTGGCTGTAGGTCCGTTGTGGCATTTATGACCTGTGTGTAAAATTTGAGGTCATTCGGATCTGTTTTGGTGTGTTTCGGCATCAGTTGTGGAATTTGGAAATTTCATAAGTTCTTAGGCTTGAATCCATGCATAATTCTTGATTTTGATGTTATGTGATGTGGATTGAAGGCTAGACTAAGTTTGGATGAGGTATAAGGACTGGTTGGTAAGTTTGGTTGAGGTCTCGGAGGCCTCGGGGATGTTTCGGATTCTCAACGGGAAGGTTTTGGACTTAAACACCGGCTGAAGCATTGTTGGTTCGGGTGTTTCGCACCTGCGGAAAGGGAGCCGCAGGTGCGGAAGGGGGCCTCGCAGGTGCAGATTTGGCTAGGGTCAGCCAGGCTCGCAGGTGCGGTAAGGGTTCCGCAGATGCGACCCAGTGACCGCAGGTGCGACCTCAACCCACTTAATGAAATTTCGCACCTGCGACATATTTTCCGCAGGTGCGGTCCAATGAGGCGCAGATGCGGGATCGCTGGGCTGATAATACCAATTTTGAGGGTTTGAATTTCATATCTTCTAAAAATGATTTGGAGCTCGAGATTAGGCGATTTTGAGTGGGTTTTGAAGAGAAGACGCATAGGTAACGATTTCTAATCCTACTTCGCTCGTATATCATTAATCCATAACAATTTCTTCAATCTAATCAAGGAAATTGGGAGAAAAATTAGAATAATGGGAGAAAAGTTCCCCAAGTAGAAATTCGAGAATTTAATGGGATTTTGATGTCGGATTTCGATAATTCTTGTTCGAGTGTGTTCGTGAGTGAATGGGTGTTCTAAATTTGTAATTTTTACTCGATTCCGAGGCGTGGGCCCGACAGACGTTTTGGGAAATTTTTCTCATTTCGCGTATTAGATTTGAACTAATTAGCTAGATTGCTTTCTAAAGTGATATTTACATTATGCAATTGAATTGGATAGATTTGGGCCATTCTGAGTCGGGTACTCGTGGCAAGAACGTGGTTCCGAGTTGAGTAGAGCAGTCGAGGTAAGTGTCTTGTCTAACTCCGTGTTGGGGACATCCCCTTAGGTTGTTTTAAAATAATTGTTGTGTGGGCGCCGTGTACGTGAGGTGACGAGTACGCACATGGGCCATTTCTGTAAAAAATAATAATCCCACTTTTCCTTCAAAAATTATACAGTGCCTTGTACTTCTATTACATCATTTCTACGTGTTTAATTGTTCATCTTAGATTAGGGAGGCATGCCTATTGTTTTCATATTAAACTTCTCAATTGACATCCTATGTGCCATGTTTAGCTAGTTTTTCCTGTTTTCCTACATGTATCTTGATGTATTACTAGAATTGGTGTTTATTTGGCATTTACTTCGCGCTGCGTATTTAAATTGGGGATTACATATGCATTCTGGGAGATCCCCCTTGTATTGCATATTTAAATTGAGGACTACAGACGTATTCCGGGAGATCCCTCCAGTACTGCATATTTAAATTGGGGACTACGGGCGTATTCTGGGAGATCCCCCCTGTATTGCATGACTATATTCGAAACTACGGGACAGTATCTTGGGAGTTTCCACTGTGAGATACGTTGTGCTGAGCCGAGAGCTCCCTTTTGCTGTTTAATTCATATTATTCATTTGAACTGTTTACTTTAGAACTTATTTCCTTTCCGCACTATTTAAACTATTTAAATTTATAAAATCCAGTAGAGCCTTAAGATGACCTCATCACTACTTGACTGGGATTAGGCTTTGCACTTACTGGGTACCGAACGTGGTGTACTCATGCCCTTTCCTACACATGTTTTTCGTGTGTAGATCCAGGTTCCAGCTCTCAGTCCCGTGGCTAGTGGTCGTCGTAGCTGCTTGAGGAGACCGTAAGGTAATTCTGTCGTGTCCGCAAAATCCTCCGAGTCACCTTCCATTCCAGTTAGATAGAGACTTTTATGCATTTCTTTCTCGTTGTGTAGAGCTATTACGGTATAGCGCTTGTGACTTAAAAGTGACATTACGGGTTTGGGGAATTTTGCTTGTACATGCCGAGTGGCGATGTTTTACTTAGTAGATTTACCTTGTCTGTCTTATTAATTTTGTTTAATATCTTCCGCAAATTTAGGCTTATCTAGTCGTAGAGATAGGTGCCGTCACGATACCTTTCAGAGGGTAAATCGGGTCGTGATAGTGTAAGACTCGACTAATTTAAGCTAGTAAGTCTAGGATTAAGTAGGACTTTATAGGTTGTAATGTAGGCTAAGGGACACATATATATATATATATATATATATATATATATATGTGTCCCTTAGCCTACATTACAACCTATAAAGTCCTACTTAATCCTAGACTTACTAGCTTAAATTAGTCGAGTCTTACACTATCACGACCCGATTTACCCTCTGAAAGGTATCGTGACGGCACCTATCTCTACGACTAGATAAGCCTAAATTTGCGGAAGATATTAAACAAAATTAATAAGACAGACAAGGTAAATCTACTAAGTAAAACATCGCCACTCGGCATGTACAAGCAAAATTCCCCAAACCCGTAATGTCACTTTTAAGTCACAAGCGCTATACCGTAATAGCTCTACACAACGAGAAAGAAATGCATAAAAGTCTCNGTGAAACCATACACAATTAAGCCTTTCTTCATTAAGCATATCAACATATAGATACTTACTAACCCAAACAAGCATATGGGAGGTGTCATTCATTTTTTTTTTGTGTTTTATTTTTCACACTCTCCTTAATTTGGTATTTTCGGCTAGTAAGGCTTTTACCCACAAATGCACCTTGTCGGACTTTCTATTGTTCTACTCAAAATCTACCCAATCTCTTTCTTTACTCTTTCAACGACTTAAGTGCTTTCGGAGGTAAAGGGTGAACAAGATACGATTTAGAAAAATAGGGGTTGGCTCGTAATGTGGGTGCCAAAGAAAAAGGTCTACGGACTCAAAATGCTGACTACATGCAAATAGGTTCAAGGGTCAATCAAAGAAACACCTATATCATTTCCTAAACTCACAAGACTTAATCATTTCGCTTCGAATCACACACGGGGAAAGTTCTAGACTAACAAGGGATGACGCAGAGTACAACCATAATCTCACCTCACACAATGCACATGACTTACTCATGACGGCTCAAACCCGACTCTCAAGTTAAAGCAACTAGAACAATCATCATATAATCCAACACTGTAACGACCCGGTCGGTCGATACGTAGAATATGCATTATATTTATTGTTATTGCCTTGTCATAGGTTGGTTATGTTGTTTATGATGTGTTAGAGTTGGTAGGCTCGGAATCAGAATGGTTGTAGTGAGAATTGAGACACTTAGTCTCTAAAAATAGCCTTAAAGTGGAAAAAGTCAACTGAGAGTTGACTTATTGGTAAACGACCTTGGAATGCGTATTTTATGGTTCGGATAGCTTCGTTAGGTGATTTGGGACTAAGGAGTGTGTTCAAAATATTTTTGTGATGTACGGTGTAGAATTAGGCTTGAGTTGGCGAAAATTAGTTTTTGGTGATTTTTGGTCGGCAGTGGAAAATAGGATATCAGGCTCGGAATAGAATTTCGGAAGTTGAAACAGGTTCGTAATGTCATTTTGGGTATGTGTGCAAAATTTCAGGTCAATCGGAGTTGTTTTGGATATTTTCGTCATCGTTGGTGAATTTTAGAAATTTCATAGTTCATAGGCTTGAATTTGATGTAATTTTGATGTTTTGATGTTATTTTTGATGTTTCGAAAGCTCGACTAAGTTTGAATGATGTTATGGGATATGTTGGTAGGTTCGGTTGAGGTCCCGAGGGCCTCGGGTGCATTTCGGATGCTCAACCGAGCACTTTTGGACTTAGAGAATTTGCTGGTTTTGTTGGTGTTTCTGCAGAGGGATTTTACCCTATGCGTTCGCGGAAGGGACCTCGCGTTCGCATAGGGGAATTTGGGGAGCTGGGTAATTCCTTCTGTGCGTTCGCGTAGAGTTAGAACTATCTCAGAGACCCCAGGTGGGCTCGTGAGATGATGAAGAACATTTTGGTATAAAATTTGTCGAGTTCGAGACGCGGGCCCGGGGGTCGTGTTTTGGCTAATTTCAAATTTGGAATTCATTCCCTTAGCATAATTTGATGAGAAAAATTTGATCTTTATAGATTTGGAGCACTCGGAAGTTGATTCGAGAGGCAAGCGAGTTGCAGAGTAGCTTTTCGGGCTAGTTTGAGGTAAGTAATGCCTTTAAATCCTGTCTTGAGGGTATGAAACCCCACACTTTACATCCTTTCACTGTTTTGGAGTGACACACACACTGGATGACGAGTGTGGGGCATGCACAGACTGGAAATTTGGAAATATGTTCCTTTTGAGGCAACTATTGAGTTGTGAAACTGCTTTTAAAGCATATGTTAAATAATATTACTATGTTTTGATATATTTGGGTTGTAAGACATGTTTGGGGCCTAGTGCCGATTTGTTTTAACCCCTTGGGGCCTATTTTCTGATATCCTCACTATTTTGATCATGATTTTACACTCAGTCCTTCTTGTTAAATTTTTGGCACTCAGATTTGTTGAAATTGTTATTTCTTGAAATGAAATACTGTTTTGGGTTGAGAACCCCGTTTATTTATGGCCCGAGTGGCATGTTGAGAGTGTATGACTGATGAGGCCGAGGGCCAATATTGTGAGGATGTTTATGATTTGAGAGAGGTCGAGTGCCTGAGTGACTGATGCCATGGATGCCATGGTGGACACTCCGGAGTCTACACACACTCCCAGTGAGCGCAGGTACCTACTGAGTGCGAGTGCCGAGTGATGAGTGATTGGGGAGGCATGAGTGACAGTGAGGTTTCCCGCATGGCTGATACTGAGTGATTCTGAGGTGCTGAGGAAAATTGTTACGAGTGATGATTATGGCCCGAGGGGCAGTTTTATGATGATATTTTACTGAGTTTTGACTATGATTCACTTCATTTTTCAAACTGATATTACTGAGATTTTTACTGAGACATATTGGAAAAATATACTTGTTTCAAAGGATTTTCTGGAAATTGGTTTTCGAACTTATGTATATTGTATTGAGACTTGATGTTTTACTGTTTTGTGGATTGGTGTTTTGTGCTGTGTGTTTCATATACCTCAGACTGTGATTTATTTTCATTACTACTGAGTTGGCGTACTCATCATTACTCCCTGCACCCTTGTGTTCAGATCCAGGTACCGGTTTGGAGAAGTAGTCGTCGGAGCTCGTTGTCATCAGCGTTTGGGATTTCGAGGTAGTTGTCCAGCGTCCGCAACTTCTCCACTTCCCTTCTTCGTATAATACTTAGTAGTTGATTCATAGACATTATTATGACATTAGCAGAGTTAGTTTATTTTTTAGATGCTCGTGATCGGTTGACTCCAGTCTTGGGGGATTAGTTTAGACTGTTGAATTATATTATAATTGCTTAAAGACTTAGAGAAAAATGTTAATTGCNCGAATTATTATAATAGAACAAATGTATAGTATTGTGATGGTTGGCTAGCCTAGTTCCACGATAGGCGTCATCACGACCTGTTAGAATTTAGGGTCGTGACAAACACTAGGAAGTAACAACAGGAGTCAATAAACGAGCCCCATAATGCACTGCTTTTTTGTTCATTTCCTAGGCCATTTCGCGCCTTCTTTCATGTGATGCACCAATTGTGGCACGCTCCAAGGTCTTGCATCTCTACTCTCTTTTCATTAAATCATCTAATTCTTGCCAACTTCCATCCAAATTCATTCCTACACACAATAAACATGTAATGAGCATATTATATGTTTATAAACATGTAATCTCCCGCAATTCACATGAGAAATAATATGCAAATATACTCAAAAATATGTATTTTTCATCATTTATCAACAACATAATAACACAAAGAAATATAGAACATACATTAAAAGTTCAAGAATCTAAAAAGAACTAAAGTTAACAAAATATCTAGCATATTTTTACAAGTATAAACAATGCAACAGTGTTAAAGTTACTATGAAATATAAATCAATTTTAAAAATTAAAAATCACAATTTCTTGCAAAAATATTATCAAACTACATATTTTACATCCCTGAAAGTAAATACTCTATAAATTTCAATAGTAATGTAATTTAAAATATCACTCCTTCACGAATAAACAGAAAATTACTTTTAAATAGCAAAATAATAAAAATCTGATAATTTTGAGAGGGCATACAACTAAGACATGAATATCTAGCATGTAATATAAATTTTTTAGCTATCTATTTTCAAGAAATATTCCAATAATATTCACTCGCACGATGTTCTTAAATTAGTAACTATGCCATACTATAGTTTATTATTTGAGTTATGCACAATCTTCATAATACTATAGATGAATAGAACTTTAATCATTCATTAGTTAAAGTATTTTGAGAATCGATAGTACTAATTAGTGAATTCGACACATGATTTGCATAGGAACTATTAGGCGAGCCCCGAGCATTGAACGTTAGGCGTGTTTAGGGCTCACAATCGGACGCTTGGGGACGTAAGCCTTAGAGAACTAAGCCCCACACATGAACCTCAAGGCAGTTTGATAGTGCCCAAGGCGAGTTCCGAAAAATCCTTTTAACACATAGCTAATTACAAATTCTAAAATTCAGTATCTAAAATACCAAAACAACTATCTATGCCCAAACCACCCTTAAATCTTTGATAAGTTATTTGTAGAAATTGTTCATAGCAGTGGGTGTTGTCTATATGCAGTTGTAGTTGTACAGAGTTAGTTATAAAGAGAGTTAGTAGGTTAGTTAATTAATTGTATAAGTTGAGGTATAATAGTAGTAATATAAATAGTCCAGGGAGTACAAATGTAACATTTAACTACTTCATTCTTACTTTGCAAAGCATATACAGAGTAGTTCTCTCTCTCTCTCTCTCTCTCTCTATCTATCTATCTATCTGCGATTGTTCTTCTCTCCTCTCGAACTCAGAATCAATTTCCCTTTTAACATGGTATCAGAGCCATGAATCCATGACGTTTTTGAGCTGAGAATCTGAGAAATGGAGGATAGCTTGTAGTGTTCCACCACAATTTTTTGAAGATCGAATAATTGAGAGAATCGATTCAAGCAAACCCTAGTTTTTACAATTTCCTGTAATTAAGGCTATTCTGCTGCAAACCTCACCGGTAACGGAGACTAGGAAAGGTTCCTTCTTTCAATCGTATCTCTTGCTAAGAAATTCAATTAAAAAATGACGCAAGTAATCACAGAAGTGGAGAAAAGTAATTCGGAGAAATTTACTGACATTCATCCCCGTCATCCTCTCTACTTGCATCCATCAGATACACCAGGTAGCATTTTAATTCTGCAACAATTAACTGGAATTGAAAACTACATTGCATGGAGTAATTCAATGAGAGTCGCATTGTTGGCGAAAAATAAATTAGGGTTTATAGGTGGCAAGTATCTCAAAGAGCATTCCAAAGGTGACTTAGACCATGAATGTGAAAGACGTAATGCATTGGTATTGTCCTGGATTACCATTTTTGTATCAAAAGAGCTAGCAAATGATTAATGTACTCAACCAACGCACATAATGTCTGGGTTGATTTGAAAGAGCGTTTTGATAAGAAGAATCTGCCTAGGGTGTATCAATTATTACGTGAAATTTACACCATGAGCCAAGGGGCTGCTTCAGTATCAGAGTATTTTTCAAAACTGAAAAATGCTTGGGATGAGTATTGGTCAATGGTACCACTTCCTTGTGATTGTGAAAAAACACAAGAAGTATGCAGAACATATGGAGCAATAGAAGTTAGTACAGTTCTTGATGGGATTAAATGAAACTTATGCACAAACAAGGAGTCAAGTGTTGTTGTCTGTACCAGTGCCCACACTTAATCAATCTTACAACATGATCATGCAAGATGAGAGCCAAAGAGCACAGTCTATCATGATTTCACAGCTTAGCCCAGGATTGCAGTAGATGAATATGACTGATCCAACAGCTTCTGCGTTTACTCAGAAAAATAAATTCAAGAAGAATAATGGAATGTACTATAATTATTGCCATTTGAGGGGGCATTTGAAAGAGAATTGGTACAAGTTGGTTGGATATCCTCCAGGTAATAAGTTTAACAGGAAAAAGGTCTTTGACAAGTCACAAGGTTCAGGAAATTACAGGGGAGCATCAACAAATAATGCCAACTACGTGGAGGAATCAGAAGCCAGAAGTACACCAACACATAGTGTTTTGCTAATGTTCAATGCATATCAATATCAACATATCTTGAAGTTGATCAACCAAGAACCAACTGTTGTAGAGGCACGAGCTAACATGACAGGTATAAAAGAACTTTTTGATACTTGTTTGCTTCCAAGTTCTGAACCTAACTATTGGTGATTGACACTGGGGTCTCAAACCATATGGTTTCTAGACTGAATCTTTTAACTGAATCTACTCACGTTAAGTCTAATTCCGACAAAGTACATCTGCCTAATGGGCACACAACTTCAGTAACACACACAAGATCCTTAACATTACCAAATTATCTGTCATTGTATAATGTGTTGCATGTTCCAAACTTTCAATATAATCTAATATCAGTCTCTAAACTCACCTAAGGAATTGAAGTGTTGAGCTTTATTCTTCCCTGAGTTTTGCATCTTTTAGGACCTTTGCACTGGCAAGGTGAGGGGGATTGGTAAGGAGAAGGATAGTCTCTACATACTTCAACCTACCATGAAGCTATTACCAGTCAAAGGACCTAGACAGTCTTCTCTTTCGGTAATAAGTACACTTACTTCAGTTAACAGTTCTACTCCAGCATTCACACATCAGTTTCAGATTCATCTCACTCTTCATCACTGGAATCCACTCGTTGCAATATCTGACATCAAAGACTTGGACATGCACCAATAGCAATCATACAAAAAATAACCTTCCTGAAGAACCAATTGTTGAATAATGACACTATGTCTTGTACTGTTTTTCCTTTATCCAGGCAAACTAGATTTCCATTTCCTACTAGGTTAAGAAAACTGTATCCCCTTTTGAAATTGTACATATGAATGTGTGGGGTCCACATAGACAATGTACTCACAATGGATATAGATATTTCCTTACTATTGTAGATGATTACTCCAGAATGACATGGCTTTATCTGATGAGAATGAAAAGTGATGCCTTTCTCTTAATCAAGTTCTTTCTTACCTTAGTTAAAACACAACTCTCTGCAACTATTAAAGTCAGAACTGATAATGGTCCTTGAATTTTTTAATTCACAAGTTTCCATACTCTTTACTTCTCTTAGAATTATTCATCAGAGTTTTTTTGTACATACTCCACAACAAAATGGAGTGACCGAAAGATAACATAGGTATTTACTTGAAATGGCAGAGCTCTTATATTCCAAGCTCATGCACCTTTAAAGTTTTGGGGGGAATGTTGTAACGACCCGACCAGTCGTTTTGTGTTCTAGGACCCTGTGCCCCTAAATGAGACTTCTCGTAGTTTCTTTTACTAATTTATAACTTGCGGGGATGGTTGGTTCGAGGTTTGACGGAGTTTGGAGTGGTAAAAGAACACTTAGTTCCTTAAGGTTGACCTTAAGGCCAAGTTTGGCTTCAGTCAACATTTTTAGTAAACAACCTCGGAATCGATATTTGAAGGTTCTGGTAGGTTCATATGATGATTTCGGACTTGGTCGCATGTTCGGAACAGGTTTTGGATGACCCGGGGGCGTTTCATCGCCTAATAGTGAAATAAGGTTTCCTTAAGTTCAAACTTGAGGTTTGGAACGTGTTTTTGTGTTATTGAGGTCCAAACGGAATTCTGAGATCGGGAATAGTTCTGTTATGTCATTTATGACTTGCTCGCAAAATTTGGTGTCATTTCGAGTAGTGTAGGTACGCTTCGACGTGTGGTATGATTTTTAGATCTAGCATTGTTTCGGACATTCCAAAGGCTCGAGCGAATCCGTATTATGATTTAGGACTTGTTGGTATATTTGGATGGGGTTGCACTCAGGTATTAGTGCCAACATGGACCGAGAGGTGGAGATAGGGACTCCTTATCAGCTTTTGGTAGAGATTGCTCGCAGGATTGAGGGTTATCGGTCGAGGAGCAGAGAGCAGGAGCAGTAGGATAAGAGTTCTAGATTTTCTGGGGATTTCAAAGGTGCTCCATCCAAGGGCAGAGGTCAGTTTGGTAGGGGACAACCTAGTAGGCCCCCGTATTCAGCACCCCCACCTCCTCCTCGAGGTGCTCCGATGAGGCCTTATTTCAGCGCTATGGAGGAGAGTTCTTATCACCTACCAGCCATTCAGGGTTCCTCCGAGGGGTATTCTGGTCATCAAGGGTCTTCCAGTCCTTATTTCAGTTCTATGCCAGAGAGTTCATACCGTCCTCTAGCTATTCAGGGTTCTTCAGGGCATCAGGCTATGGTGTCGATATGTTGTTATGAGTGGGGGGATCCATGACATATAAAGAGGACTTGTCCCAGGCTTCGGGGCAAGGTCGTGCAGCAGAGTCATCAGCCTATGGTTTCAGCACCGGCGGTTCGGCCACCCAGGGGTGGAGGACAGACTGGTAGAGGTCGTCCTAGAGGTGGAGGCCAGGCAGGGGGAGCCCAGTCAGCTCATGCTCATTCCAGTGGAGGCCAGTCATCCGGCGCTTCATCTAGGTTCTATGTTTTCCCGGCCAGAACAGATGCAGTGGCCTCAGATGCCGTGATCATAAGTATTATTTCAGTATGCGATAGAGATGCATCAGTATTATTTGATCCAGAGTCCACTTATTCATATGTATCAACCTTGTTTGCTCATTTCCTTGATAGTCGTCGTGAGTCTTTGGGTACTCTTGTCTATGCGTCCACTCCTGTGGGCAATTTTGTGGTTGTGGACCGGATATATCGGTCTTGTGTGGTTACATTCTGTGGGTTCGAGACCAGAGAGGACCTCCTGTTGCTTGATATGATTGATTTTGAGGTCATCCTGGGCATGGATTGGCTATCTCCTTATCATTCCATTATAGATTTCCATGCCAAGACTGTTACTCTAGCCATTCCCGAGTTGCCGATATTGGAGTAGAGAGGTTCCTCAGTTAGTGCGGCTAGTCGGGTTATTTCTTTCCTGAAGGCTCGACGTATGGTCGAGAAGGTTTGTTTGGCTTATCTTGCTTATGTGCGGGACACCACCGTCGAGTCTCCAACGATTGATTCAGTGCCGGTAGTTCGATAGTTCGCTGATGTATTCCCTTCAGACCTTCTAGACATGCCACTAGATCATGACATTGATTTTTTGCATTGACTTAGCTCCAAGCACCTAGCCTATCTTTATTCCCCCATACCATATGGCTCCGAAGTAATTGAATAAATTGAAAGAGCAGCTTGAGGAGTTATTGGCTAAGGGGTTTATCAGATCGAGTGTGTCGCCTTGGGGTTCTCCAATGTTATTTGTAAAGGAGAAGGATGGGACTATGCAGATGTGTATTGACTACTGCCAGTTGAACAAGGTCACCATCAAGAACAAGTACCCCGAGCCGTGTATCGATGATTTGGTTGACCAGTTGCAGGGTGCTCGGGTGTTTTCTAAGATTGACCTGAGATCAGGGTACCATCAACTAAAGATTCGGGACTCGGATTTTCCGAATACTTCCTTTCGTACGAGATATGGTCATTATGAGTTCCTGGTGATGTCCTTTGGCTTGACTAATGCGCCAGCAACATTTATGGATTTGGTGAACAAGGTGTTCAGTCCTTATATTGATTCTTTTGTCATTGTCTTTATCGATGATATTCTGATTTACTCACGTAGCCTGGGAGAGCACGAGCAGCATTCGAGAGTTGTGCTCCAGACTTTGCGAGAATAAAAACTGTACGCTAAGTTCTCCAAATGTGAGATTTTGTTGGATTATGGGGCATTCTTGAGACACGTGGTATCCGGAGAGGGTATCAAGGTGGATCCTAAGAATATTGAGGCAGTTCAGAGTTAGCCACGTCCTACTTCAGCTACATAGATTGGGAGCTTCTTGGGACTGGAAGGCTATTATCGCGGATTTGTGGAGGGGTTTTCATCCATTGCAGCTCCCCTAACTAGATTGACCTAGAAGAATGCCCCATTCCGATGGTCCGACGAGTGTGAGGCGAGCTTTCAGAAGCTCAAGACAATATTGACCTTAACACCAGTTCTAGTGTTGTCCTCCGGTTCTGGGATGTATACAGTTTATTGCGACGCTTCACACGTTGGTTTGGGATGTGTGTTGATGCAGGAGGGGCGAGTTATTGCATATGCTTCATGGCAGCTGAAGGTTCATGAGAAGAATTACCCTATGCACGATTTGGAGTTGGCGGCGATTGTTCATGCTCTTAAGATTTGGAGGCACTACTTGTATGGGGTGCCTTGTGAGGTTTATACAGACCACCGTAGTTTGCAGCACTTCTTCAAGCAGAGGGATCTTAATTTGAGGCAGTGTAGGTGGCTTGAGTTGCTGAAGGATTATGACATCACCATTCTTTATCATTCGGGAAAGGCGAATGTTGTTGCAGATGCCTTAAGCAAGAAGGCGAAGAGCATGGGTAGCTTGGATTTTATTTCAGCAGAGGAGAGACCACTAGCTTGGGACATTCAGTCCTTGGCTAATCGCCTGGTGAGGTTGGACCTTTCAGAGCCCAGCCGAGTTCTTGCACGTGTTGTGGCTCAGTCTTCATTATTGGGGGAGATCAAAGCTCGGTAGTATGATGACACACACTTGGTAGCCCTGCGGGAAATAGTGGTGCAGGGTGGTTCCTAGGAGGTTTCTATTGGCGAGGATGGTGTTATGAGTTTTTAGGGTCGCTTATGTGTCCCTAATGTTGATGGGCTGAGGGAGAGGATTCTAGAGGAGGCTCACAGTTTGCGATATTCTATTCATTCTAGTGCTACGAAGATGTATCGTGACTTGAGGCAGCATTACTGGTGGAGGCGGATGAAGAAAGACATAGTGGAGTATGTGGCTAGATGTCTGAATTGCCAGCAGGTTAAGTATGATCACTAGAGGCCAGGAGGCCTACTTCAGCAGATGCCGATACCTGAGTTGAAATGGGAGCGCATCACTATGGATTTCGTAGTTGGATTGCCTTGGACCTTGCAGAAGGTTGATGCGGTTTGGGTTATTGTGGACAGGTTAACCAAGTCGGCCCATTTCATTCCAATAGCTACTACTTAATACTTTTGAGAGGTTGGCCCATATCTACATTCGGGAGATAGTTCGGTTGCATGGTGTGCTTGTGTCCATTATATCAGATCGAGGTCCTCAGTTCACCTTGCACTTCTGGAGAGTAGTACAGAGTGAGCTAGGCACCTGGGTAGATCTCAGCACGACATTCTACCCTCAGACCGACGGGCAGTCGGAACGGACAATTCAGATATTAGAGGACATGCTCAAAGCATGTGTGATTGACTTTGGAGGGCAGTGGGACCAGTTCTTGCCTTTCATCGAGTTTGCTTATAATAACAGCTATCAGTCCAGCATTGATATGGCTCCATTTGAGGCCTTGTATGGTCGGCGATGTCGTTCTCCCATCGGGTGGTTTGAGCCTGGAGAGACTAAGTTATATGGCACCAATCTGGTGAAGGATGCCTTGGAGAAAGTAAAGTTGATTCAGGAGAGGCTTCGCACAGCACAGTCCAGACAGAAGAGTTATGCGGACCAGAAGGCGCGTGATGTATCATTTATGGAGGGCGAGAAGGTCCTGTTGAAAGTCTCGCCGATCAAGGGTATTATGAGGTTCGGGAAGAAGGGAAAGCTGAGCCCAAGGTTTATAGGCCCATTTGAGGTGTTGAGGCGGGTTGGGGAGGTTGCTTATGAGCTCGCTTTACCTCCCAGTTTATCAGGAGTTCATTCGGTTTTTCATGTGTCCATGCTCCGGAGGTACCACCCCGATATCTCTCACGCGGTTGATTTCAGCACCATTCATCTAGATGAGAGGTTGGGGTACGAGGAGCTAGTTGCTATTATTGATAGGCAGGATCGCCAGTTGAGGTCCAAGAGGGTTTCCGCCGTAAAAGTCCAGTGGAGGGGCCAACTAGTCGAGGAGGTGACTTGGTAGTACGAGGAGGACATGCGGAGCAGTTACCCACACTTATTCAGCACTCCAGGTATGATTATAGACCCGTTCAAGGAGGAACGTTTGTTTAAGAGGTGGAGAATGTAACGACCCAACCGGTTGGTTTGTGTTCTAGGACCCCGTGCCCCTAAATGAGACTTCCCGTAGTTGCTTTTACTGCTTTAAAACTTGCAGGGATGGTTGGTTCGAGGTTTGGAGGAGTTTGGAGTGGTATAGGAACACCTAGTTCCTTAAGGTTGGCCTTAAAGGCCAAGTTTGACTTCGGTCAACATTTTTCATAAACGACCTCGGAATCGAAATTCGAAGGTTCTGGTAGGTTCGTATGATGATTTCGGACTTGGGCGTATGTTCAGAATGGGTTTTGGATGACCCGGGGGTGTTTTGTCGCCTAATAGTGAAATAAGGTTTCCTTAAGTTCAAACTTGAGGTTTGGAACGTGTTTTTGTGTTATCGAGGTCCAAATAGAATTCTGAGATCGGGAATAGTTCCGTTATGTCATTTATGACTTGCTCGCAAAATTTGGTGTCATTCCGAGTAGTGTAGGTACGCTTCGGCGTGTTGAAAGCGAATTCAAGAACTTAAAGCTCTTAAGTTTGATCCAATAGGTTTTGGGGTATGATTTTTAGATTTAGCATTGTTTCAAAAGTTCCGAAGGCTCGAGCGAGTCTGTATTATGATTTAGTTCTTGTTGGTATATTTGGACGGGGTCCCGGGTGGGCCCGGATGCCATTCGGACATCACTCGAGCCCAAAAACCAGCCTTAAAAGACTGCTGGTGCACAAGATCTAGTGCGACCGCACCTGTGGAGGACTAGCCGCAGGTGCGAGACCGCTTCTGCGGTCCCAGCCTCGCAGGTGGGACCCCAGGGGTGTGTTGCCCAGTTCCGCAGGTGCGGACCCATTTTCACAGAAGCAGAGCCGCAGGTGCGAACTCCGTTCTGCAAGTGCGAAGCCTGGCCCCCTTTCCCTTTTTCGCAGGTGCGAGAATCTTCTCGCAGGTGCGAGACCGCAGGTGCAAAAATCCTGTAGGCAGTGAGGCTTGTTTTAAATATGGGACTTATCCATTTTTAACAACGTTTCTTCATCTTGGGTGAATTGGGAGCTGGTAAAAGAGGGATTTGGACCTAGCAAGAGTAAGATAAGTGATTCCTACTATAAATTAAGTTTAATACTTGAATTCTTAGGTTGATTAACACATTAAATTAGTAGAAATCATGGGATTAGAGTAAAACCTAGGGTTTTAATAAAAATGAGAATTTACCAAGGAATATGTTATGAAATCATGCGAAAACTATATAATATTGATCCTTAGGCTATGGGTGATTATTTCCCTTGAACATTTCCGGAATCCGAGCATGTGAGCCCGGAGATGTATTTTGGGATTTTGCAATTTAGGTTGAAATAATCACTTAAATAGGAAAATTTCATACTTTTGAGTATAGATTGATTTATTTATTCAATATTTGGCTAGTTTCGAGTCCTTGGGCGACGAATTTGGAGTTTCGGGCGCGTTCTTGACCCGAAAAGTAGGGTTGACACGAGGTAAGTCTCCTTTCTAACCTTGTAAGAGGTAATTGTCCCCGTAGGTGAATATAAAAAAATATACGCCATTATTTGTGGGGGCTACGCACACACAAAGTGAAGAGAGTCCGTGCGTAGCTGCTATTATGCTATGTCAGGGTAGTTTAGGATTTCTCAAGCATGCTTTATGTGCTGTATCTATAATCTTAAGTGTTAATTTATGTTACCGAATATTATTGAACTGTTAAGTGAACATCTAGGAGGTTACGTTCTGCAATTTAGGTTATTGATCCTTCTCTGTAAGCATATTCTCTACTAAATTTCCTGATTCTCTGTTAATTATGTGTATATATACGGGTACCCGCGTCGCACGTATGATTTACGAACAGGGTAGCCCTATTATTATGTTGACCGTGCCACATGTTCTATTCGTGAGCGGTGTAATAGATGCATCTATGGTTCGAGCCGTTCGACCCTTCGGCAGTGCACATTTATTTTTACGTCGCATCGGCCGTACGTTCACGGCATGTTATGTGCTTGATATCTGTTTGGTGTTTTGTGATTATTTATCTTTCGAATATCATGAAGAAAATGAGACTTAGGTAATCCGTACGATAGAAGAATTGACGCATAAAGGTATTTGTAAAAGATATTTGATGTTCCTGTCTCTGTGATACATAATTGCCATTCTGCTTAGTCTTATATTTAAAACATATTATTTTAACCCTAGTAAATATCACGTCGACCTCTCGTCACTACTCCTTTGAGATTAGACTGTATACTTACTGGGTACATATTATTTATGTACTCATGCTACGCTCTGTACTTAATTGTATAGGTTCTGAGGCAGGTGCATCTGGGTATCAGTCTGGAGCTCGTTCCTGATTTATACCTAGTCGAGGCTTCACGGTGAGCTGCTTCTCCTGATGACTTCCAGCAGCACTTTGGAGCTATTCTTTTTCCATTTCTGTCTATATTTACTCAGACAGTAGGACATACTTTTATTCCTTTTGATATTATTCTGCTAGATGCCTGTAGACTTGTGACACTAGTTCCTGGCACACATGTTAGTAGACGTTATTTTTGGGATGTAAATATTAAATTATGACATTTATGGCTATTTCTGCTTAAGATTGCCTAAGTTATTCGTTTTTACCTAATGTCTTAAATTTAGATCAAGTAAATGATGGAAAACGATTTGGTAAATTTAATGAAACTCACTAGTAGATTTATGTTGGCTTGCCTGGCTACGGTGTTGGGCACCATCGCGACCTGAGATAGGACTCGGGTCGTGACAAATGTGGTCTCACAACAACTTTTCTTATCAATAGGTTGTCATCTTCAGTGCTTTCAGGGAAATCACCTTTTGAGTTGTTTCATGGCTATTCCCCCTCTCTTATTCACATCAAGGTGTTTAGTTGTCTGTGTTATGCAACCACTCCTCGTCTCCTTGATAAATTTGCATCTAGAGCTATTCCTGCCATCTTCAAGGGATACTCAGAAACACAGAAAGGTTACAAGCTTTATAACATTTCCACTGGCACTTTCTTTGTTAGTGTAACGACCCGGCCGATCGTTCCGTGAGATTAGACACGTTTTATCTGTTTCAGCTTTATCATGTGTTTTAGCTCAATTTTGTTGTGTTAGGTCGGTTGGTTCTGGTTCAGAGTGGTCGTGGTGAGAAATGAGACACTTAGTCTCTTAAGTTGGCTTTTATAGTGGAAAAGTAAACCGAAAGTTGACTATTACGTGAACGACTTCGAAATGTTGATTTTATGGCTCTAATAGCTTCGTTAAGTGATTTGGGACGTAGGAGCGTGTTTGGAATGTTGTTCGAAGGTCCGGAGTAGAATTAGGCTTGAATTGGCGAAATTAGATTTTTGGCGATTTCCTGTCGGTAGTGGAAAATTAGCTATCGGGGTCAGAATGGAATTTCGAAAGTTAGAACAGGTTCGTAGTGTCATTTTGGATATGTGTGAAAAGTTTTAGATCATTCAGGCGTGGTTTGATTGGTTTTGGCATTGTTGGCAAATTTTGGAAGTTTAGAATCCTTAGGCTTGAATCAAAGATTAACTTGATGTTTTGATGTTATTTTTAGTGTTCCGAGAGTCCGACTAAGTTCAGTGATTTTATATGAGGTGTGGGTATTTTTGGTTGAGGTCCCGAGGGCCTAGGGATGAGTTCGGATGGATGACAGATGAGTTTTTGGCCTTAGAAGTCTACTGGTGTTTGTTGTTCTGTGATTCTGCAGATGTGGAGTGGGTGGCCGCAGGTGCGTGAATGCCCTCGCAGGTGCGGAAAGGGGGAAACTAAAGTGGAACCGTAGATGCGGAAGTCGGGGCCGCACATGCGAGCCCGCAGGTGCGGTAGATGGACCGTAGATGCGAGAATTGGCCGATTAATGTGGGACCGCAGGTGAGAAGAAAAAAGGACGCATGTGCGGTTTAGCTGTGCAGAACATATAAATAGTGGCCTTCGCAAATTTTGGCTTATTTCATCAATTTTTCATACCGGTTGGAGCTTGTGGGAATGATTTGAGGAAGGATTTCAAGGGGATTTCGTGGAGGTAAGATTCTTGGACCTAAAACTCGTTTCTATGGTGATATTTGACTAATTGGGCTTGAAATCTATGGAAATTAAGGGTCAAAATTAGGGGATTAGAGCTTGAAATCGGAGACTTTGATTGGGGGATTTGAGGGGCCATTTGGGGTCCGATTTTGATGTATTTGGTATGTATGAACTCGTGAGAGCGTAAGGATTTTAGTTTTGTGATTTTTATCGGAATCCGAGATGTGGGACTAGGGGCCGGGTTTGGCCAAATTCGGGGTTTTTGATGTAAATTGGTTATTTTCGAGTGGGATTTGTTTCTTTAGTATATTTTCATGATATGAAACTGTTTTTAATAGATTTGGGGAGTGTTGAGGCCGAGTCGAGGGGAAAAAACATTGCGGAGTAGTCTTTCATCTGGTTTGAGGTAAGTAATGACTGTAAATCTTGTCATGTGGGTATGAAACCCCAGGCTCTTCATTGTATCATTAATTTGGAGTGGCGCACATGCTAGATGACGAGTGTGTGGCGTGCACTGTTGGAGGATTGTGACCTGGTCCGTCCCGAAGCAACTATTAAGTTGTGTATTTGATTATAAATCATATGATTTTTCATGTTTTAAAGATTATTACTATGTTTTGGGCGGAATGCCGTATTTGGGCCTCGTGCCATATGTTTGGACCCCTTGGGGTCTTTTACTGTTATTCCTCACTGTGTTGACTTATGATTTACACTCAGTCATATTATGTTTAACTAATTTCGAAATCAGTCATATTTACACTATTTTGAGATATAAAATGATATTTTGGGCCGAGTACCCCATTTTATTGATAACCCGGGTGACTTTTTGAGAGGTTTCTGACTGAGTAAGACCGAGGGCCAACGCTGTGAGGATATTATGGGATCGGGCTACGTGCCGCAACATGTTACACTCTTTATCATATGTGAGAGGCCGAGAGCCTGAGTGATTATGCCACGAGATGGTCTGTTATAGCGCTTGGGCTGTAGGAGCCCCTCCGGAGTCTGTACACCCCCAGTGAGAGCAGGTACCTACTGAGTACGAGTGCCGAGTGACGAGTGACGAGTATTTGGGAGGCATGAGAGGCTATGAGGTTGCCCGAGGGGCTGATACTGAGTAATTGTGAGGCATGCTGGGTGATTGATACTAAGTAATGTTAAGCCCGAGGGAACCATTTATGAAATATGTTTTTTCTCGAGAGGCTACTTGTGATTTCTATCATTTCTATACTAAATTACCTTGATTTCTATGGAAATTGTTGAAAGGTACATTTTCTAAATATTTTTAGTGAAATCGACTTTCAAGTGTTACAAATTGTCGTATCTATGAGTTTGAAAGAAGAATTGTATTTACTGTGGATTGATGACTTGTTTATGTGTTTCGTAGTTCTCAGACATTATTTACTTTCATTACTACTAAGTTGGCGTACTCACATTACTCCCTGCACCTTGTGTGCAAATTCAGGTGCTAGAGTGGAGTGAGTTGTTTGCCTGTCCAGGGATCTCGGAGATTTTGCAAGGTAGCTGCTCGCGTTCATAACCCTGCTTTCTCCTTTTTCTTTATTTAGTAGTGTCACTCCCTAGACCTATTTTTGTATTAGAGATATTGTGTCAGACTTATGTATTTTCTTTAGATGCTTGTGACCCAGTGACTTCGGGATTTTTTGGGCAGTGTTTAAGCATTTGGCTTAGTAATATTTTGATTTAAAAATGTTTAATTGAAACTGTTATGAATTATCTGTTTAGAAATGATATAAAACAAGATTTCTTTATGTTTGAAAATCCTATTGGCTGACCTAGTATCTCGATAGGCGCCATCACGACTAGGGATATTTTTGGGGTCATGACAAGTTGGTATCAGAGCCTAGGTTACAAAGGACTCACCGATCATGAGCAAGTTTAGTAGAGTCTTGCGGATCGGTACAGAGACGTCTGTACTTATCTTCGAGAGGTTGTAGAACCCTTAGGAAAAATCTCACCTTCTTGAATTCTGTCGTGCGAATCTGTTGATTCTAGAAACTGAACTCTCATTGTTTTCATTCTCTCACAGATGGTGAGGACACGCGCTACCGATCAGGGTGACCAGACACCAGTTGGGCCCGTGAGGGGTCGAGGCCGTGGTAGAGGGAGGGCACAGCCCGTGCAGTAGCCGGGGCAGTACCTATGGACCCTCTAGTTATTCCTGATCAGGTTCCAGCCGCTGATGTACCAGTGGGACCGGCCCAGGTGCCAACAATGCCTATTGTGATTCCGGGTCTTCAGGAGACATTGGCTTAGATTTTGACCGTGTGCACCGGTCTTTCACATGCAGTCGATGTTACTACTGCAACTACTACTTTTCAGGCTGAGGGAGGCACCCAGACTCCTGCTGCCTGTACACCTGAGCAGGTTATTCAGGGTCTTCAGACACCGGGGGAAACTCCAGCCCAGCCGGTTGCACCAACTCAGGATTTTGTGATCCCAGTTATCGTTGACGATGAGCATCGCAAGTTGGAGAGATTTGGTAGACTTCAGCCTCCGACATTCAGTGGTGCTGAGGGCGAGGATGCCTAGGGTTTCTTAGACAAGAGTCAGAGGATTCTCCGCACAACAGGGATATTTGAGACCAGTGGGGTCTCGTTTACCACTTTCCAATTTTCACGAGATGCATTTTCTTTGTGGGAGTCTTATGAGAGGCGTAGGCCTGTTGGTGCAGCGACCCTTAGTTGGCAGCAAATTTCCACTCTCTTTTTAGAGAAGTATGTTCCACAGTCCCGCAAGGAGGAGTTGCGTAGACAGTTTGAGCAGTTGCGTGAGGATGAGTTGACAGTGATGCAGTATGAGATGAGGTTTTTAGAGCTATCCTGTCATGCTACAGAGTTGGTCCCTACTAAGAGAGAGAGGATCAGGAGGTTCGTGGATGGCCTCACTTATCAGCTCCGTATTCTGATGACCAGAGAAAGGGTATCGGCTGCTACTTTTGAGCAGGTTATGGATATTGCACGAGATATTGAGGCAGTTCACCGTCAGGAGCGTGATGAGAGGGAGGCCAAGAGGCCTCGAGGTTCTGGCAGCTTTAGTAGTGTTCCCTCTTGGGGTCAGTTTCAGCATAGCAGAGGCCGCCCATTTAGGCCTCCTCACTTAGCTCGCCCAGCTTATAGTGGTGCATCATCGGGGCATGGTCCCCGCGGTTCTCATCTGGGCCGCTCTTTATTCAGTGCTCTTCCAGCCTAGAGTTCATCTCGAGCACCATCGGTTCAGGGTTCTTCTAGTGGTTATCCCGGTACTAGGGGTTCCCTTCAGTCCCCGTCTCCAGCTCCAGGGAGTTGTTTCGAGTGTGGAGAGTTCGGGCATGTGTGGAGGCAATGTCCTCGTTGTTGATACCTAATTTTTCCTCAAATTATTTTTCAAACTTACATATACACTTTCAAAATTATTTTTAGCGATAATGAGTATTTTTCCCCATTTTTCCATATTTTTATTAAATTTATTTAACATTTCATATTTAAATAATTATTCATAAGTTATGTTATAAATAATTTCAAAATATTTCACAGCTCGATATGCCATTTTTAATCATTTTTGTCCATTAGGATTCAATTATTTCACAAATTAGCCAATATTGATACTATTTAGTTAATTTCAGCAATTTTACAATAATAACACAAATACGCATTTATACCTTTTTAAAAAATAAATAACTAATCATTTTTATATCTTTTATAATAGTTAATTATCCTAATTTCATTTATTTGGTTTTAATTTCACTTTTTACAATTATTAGCTATTTTAATTAATTAATTATCCTATTCAAATTGGGTATTTAACATCTAGCGTATTCCTATTTAAATCCTAGCCACATTCAAACCCCAACCCATCAGATTTTAACTCCTACCCAGCCCAAACCAATTCACACCTGGCCCACCTAAGACTAGATCTTGACCGTTGATCAAATCTGATCAACGGTCCATATCAAATCTTCCTAAAATATCTCTGACCTATCCCCCCCTTCCCTGTCTCATTTCGAGACCCTTCATCTCTCACTATCTCTCATTCTCTCTCTCTGTTACTCTCTAGAAGCCTCCTTGGCTTTTCCCCTTTGATGGGGTCTGTTCACCTTCTCCGGCCGGTTTTCTCACCGGAATCTATGGCTCTTCATCATCTTCTGGCCACCTACTTGCCTCTCACCTACTCAGTGATATCCTGAGCTCTTCAGATGAACCTAGAGGGGTTCACTCACCCCCTTTTGGGTCTCTTGCCATTTTCCGGCCACCCCCCGGCCGTTTGAGTAAGTTTGCAGTCTCCCTAGTCTAAATCGAGGTCACTCACGAGGCTTGCCCTCTTTTCTGGGTTCCACGAAACCCTAATCTTCTGTATTTTTGGGTTTTCTTTAAGATCCGTTTAGGTTTTTCTCCGAAAATTTTTGCTTTTAACAATTTCGAAAATTAGGTTTTCTCTACCCTGTTCTCAAATAGCTTTCCCTTTTGATTTTTAGTCATCTATGTTGTGTTTAAGCGATTATCTCCTGATTTCGTGTTATCTGAACTGTTATTGACGAAACCCTAGCGTTCTGGGTTGGTCTGTATTATCCGACTATGCATTCGTGTGTTCTCTGTAACTCTTGCTTCGATTCGTTGTCATAACCTCTAATGTCTGTTGTTCTAGTGATTATATCTTTGTGTTAATTAGTGACTGCTATTTAAATGTTTGAAAACTCTGACCTCTACCCTACTGGCTGTCTACTTGTTGATTTATATTGATCCTTTTGTGTGAAAATCCTCGGGCTTGTGATGTTTTCCTTAAATACATGATCTTGTGTATTCCCTCTGTAATCCTGTACTAATTTTGAATTCTTTCCATATTAATGTGATTGCTTTCTTTAGGTATCTTGGATTCCCTGTGATTGTAATTGAATCCGAGATCCCCTCAATTGATTTTCAAACTGATACCCTAGTTTTACTTTATAAATACACGGTTAGTTCAACTTTCCTAAATTACGCACTATGTATTTGGCTTTATTTGTGCACTATGCGATTTCTTTGTCCTAATTTGAGAGAATCAGTCCTATTGGACTGATTTCTTTGCCCTATTTCACCTTGACTATACCGTTTGAACTAGACTCCTTAATTCAAGGAGTCCAGTTATCTTGATTGGTATTGATTGATTGTTATTTCCATAATTTTCTTATGCACTATTCATTCTCACAACTATATAAAGACCATGTCTTTTTTATTTTAACACACACACTCGTGACTAACACTTACACTGATAACACACACTGATTTGAGAGCACTGACCACTAAGTATATTGGTCTAAACTTTCCGTGTTTTCATACACATCTCTATTGCTCTTGTGCTTCTGCATAATTATTACCCTACTCTTGCTCTCTTTGTTCTGCATACTGCTGTGCTATCTCTTGCACTTTGCTATTCTTTATCATTTGACTGGTATGTTTTCTGATTTAGCTTTGTAGCATCTCCACAATATGCTCCAGTTCTTGTTTAATTGCTTATTGTTCCGTATGTGTTTTCTCTTATGTTCTATTGCCTACCCTGTAATTAACATGACTATGTGATGTCCTTTCCCTTCGCTATTCTGCTTTCCCATGTGATTCTCTATAGCTATTCAAGTCCTTGGTAATCAGTATGCCCCTACTACTTTTTCTTTTCTCTTAGTCTAATATGTCCCATGCTTCTTCTATGATTCTGTATGAGACTTATACAACTGGTATGCATGTTTGTTTATGGGTTAATGTTTTTCACCTTAACCCGACCCTTGCTACATGCTTTCATCCATGTGTAACTTCCCATGTTATGAATCTGCCCCCTTCCCATGCTACCTGAATGCTATATGGTCCAAACCTAATATGTGACTTTATTGATCTAGGATGTTTGTGGCAACTATGTGACAACTATGTGACAACCATGTGATAACTATGAGAATCTGCGACTTTACTCTACTGCTCACATCTAAATTACTTGTCCCTAACTCCCTTATCCCTGTTTGTGTTTGCTCTATCATGGATTCTTTTACCTGCTGGCTACAATTGTATTGCTTCTCTCTTTAATAAACTGTTTTACCAAAGTCCTTCCTCACTTTCTGAAATCGTCTTTTCAAAACTGTTATCTCAATTACTCTTTCCAAACTCAAGCTCTCTTTTAAATCCAAGTACTTCCCACTTCTCTTAGATTCTAGGTTCTGCCCCCTTTGTGAAAGCATTGCCTTGGGGACCTTGAGTATCCATTGAACTTTGACACACAAGGCTGGCACTCTACACCGCACTTACTCACCTTTGGCTAGGGTACCTGGGTGTGAAGCACTGTCTAGGATCTTCTGAGGTTCTTAGAGACTATGACACACTTGGGTTGAAGGCCATGGCATATGGCAAGTGGATCTGGTATTTGGGCCTACTGTTAGGCTCTCTATAGTATAGCTTCTTGATTTTCTTATTCACTTGTGTAATTCATGCAATACTGGTCTGTAATAATTATTTATAAAATAACTCCGGGGCTGGATAGTGAAAAGGGTGGGAGTATGCAGGCCTAGTGTAGTTTTGGGTAGAAAACATGCCTCAAGATTTATTTTTTACCTCTGTGCGTGCAATAGAGATTCTGCCTAGGACATGTCTGTATCATATTTATGCATGCATCCCATCATCTCCATGTTCACTTAGGGATCCATGTTAGGTATTAACCACTGCTTCACTAATGCTGTTCAAATAATTATAAGTAGCTATTTTTAAAATATTGTTTCTGCATGCACAACCTGCATATAGATATCATGTTCTTAGGTGCATTATCATTATTTGTGTTAGAAACCATGTATCTTAGGATTTAATTTCAGCATGTCTGTCATTAAATTTTGTGCTAAGTACCCTATTGAACGCCTAGAAAGCATGTGTTAGGTTCACTAATTAAATAAAAAATCGAATTCCGGTATCGTTCGTGTAGTTAATAATCTTGCTGAAAATATGTTTCAACGGTTCAAAAAAAATGTTTTCTGCGCTCTTTTCCAAAGTTTAAAACTGGTTGCATCTTCACCATGCTATCTTTGCATTCTTAGATATCATGCATATATGACTTGCATCATCTGGTTACCTGTTTATTAAAACAAAGTTTAAAGACCTGCATTCCACTGATTTTATAAAATAGTAATCAACATATATTCAGACACCTAGGCAAACCTTAGGCCCAACGTTTGCTAAAAATCAGAAACTATTTTTGTACACTGCCTATAAACTGCATCAGTTTTAAAAATCAGTCATGCATTCCTTTATGAAACGCATTAAATCCTGCTGTTTACTACTATTGTTTTCACACCTAGAATTCCTGCTTAGGTTCACAATCTGAGACCTTTATTATGTTTGAGACGTGCTATTTACATGCCTTACTTGTGGAGGGATATTTGGGCCATATGTTAGTTATGTGTATCCCATATGTGTAAGTCCTAACAGTTCTTTTTACTTATCGCTTATAGTTTATCCTTTAAAACTTAAAGGTCAGCCCAGTACTCACCTTGTAGGAATAGTAGTCCTAAATATCCTACAGGACTGATAGGACGGGACGGGTAATAGCACGCAATAAGCTTCGTAACCAACACGCGCGTTTAAATACCTTAGTAACATGGGAAGGGTAGAATATGGATATGATGACCGGTGCGCTAATACCACGTGTAGCTCTGTCTATCGGGTATTGCACTGACGCGATCCATATTGCTTTAAAACCTAAGACATTTTCATTCAAATGATTTTACTTTGTTATTCATTGAATTTCGTTTAGTAATTTCAGTATTTACTTGAAATCCCTATTACGTGAGCCTTGCTTGTCATTTGTTTATTGTACAAAATCCATGAAACCATTTGGCCGATACCCACAATTGTGGATCTCGAGGGGTTCCTAATACCTTCCCCTCGGGATAATTTCAAGCCCTTACCCAATCTCTGGTAATGCAAACTAGTTTATGAGTTAACTACTCAAGGTGCCCTAACGCACCACAAAAATCGTTAGGTGGCGATTCTTCCTTAAAACTCTTCCTTTTAAGGAGTTTTCCAGAATGTCCTGCACCCGATCTCTCCGCGAGGGGGGAGGAAAAAGGGGGGG